>JALPQI010021263.1:0-19633 GCA_025490895.1 Thaumatotibia leucotreta
GTGTCGGATAGCAGAGATATGACCACCGTACCAATGCTCCCGCTGTACGAATCCTACCCACTCTCCCCTAGCTGTTTATAGCTTCAAAATAATTCGATGTTGATGTATTACGGCAGTAAGGTTTCTATTTTTATCTATCTTCTATAACCTTTTCGATACATTACGTACCTACTTAATAATATAAATAGACAAAGGGATTCCGATCCCTTATTTTATTCCCTTAATTTATTCAGAAATACTTGTTTTTATAGCCTACATGTTAGTCCAGGGTATATCTTAAATATGATAGTAAAGTTAACATCAATATTATATTCAGCCTTGCGTAACGGGGAGAAGTTTTATAAGTTACGAAACTTCTATAGAGAATGTTCTTGGAAATAAAATTTTACAAGCAATTTAATCATGCTAAAACCATTGTATAGGTATACATGCCTTTTAAGGAATATTTTATGCCTTGTTGACTCAATTGTGAAATACAATATACTTCATAACACTTTTTTATAAATTCTCATGGAAACATTCTCAATGAGAACTTACTCTTAAATCCTCATGAAAATTCTCGGATATTTCCGAGTATATTCCCGCGATTTTGAGAATGTTTTGCAACTTGTACATTTCTAGACTTGCATAACGTTTTCTGAAATAAATGTAACTGGTGTATTCTAGAAACAAACTTTTTAAAAATCAACGACGTGGTGTGTGTTGTATGTTGTATTCGTGAACCTCTATCATTTAGAAAGTATGTCAAAGGTTCAAGACACTTTGGTATTCCCACTTGTCTTAGTAAATTTCCTGCTTCTAGGCTGGATTAAGACTTAATGAAATTCCATTCTATCTAATATACGATTTTGCTGTTCGGCTAGAGTCGGCCCGCGACGGAGCGCACTTTGAACCTAATACATTATCTATGGGGCTCTATCTAATACCTATATTATCTATGGGATCATTTTGGGGGCATTTTCAAGCCCGCATTAACCCTTAATGCAATGTATGTCACAATTTGTATTTTTTTAAAGTCAGATTTTTCTGCAATTATTATGCGATAGCGATGAGGCTGGAAAGGACGATTTTTTTGAAATTAAACCTTAATTTTTTGTTCAAACATCCTCGTTGAGCTAACCTCGTCCTGCCCAATGTGATTTATAAAGGACATATTTGAATATGTAGAACAAAAAAGCGACTATATTCACAAACTCATTCGTTTTTAATTTCAATAGCTCAAAACTTAGTATGATGGGCAAGACGAGGCTATATTTATTTTATGGTTGCAGTCAGACTCATAATTATGTTTATCTACAATATCTACATCCATATCATACTTAGTTGATATCAATGTAAATATAAAGGTAAATTGGCATTCTAAATTTATGATATGGAGGTAGATAAAGTTATGTATGTGACTGTACATAATTAGGCATTAAACACTCGTGTGATCTTATTATGAAACTCGCCTATGGCTCGTTTCACCACGCTCATGTTTAATGCCTCTTATTATGCGCCAGCCACATAAATAACTAGTTGTCTATTATCGTAACTTTGTAAATCAATTTTAAACACTTGTTATACCTATAATATAGTTTGTACCTATGTATCATAAGGAGAGTACTGAGAGTACGAGTAATGGAAAAAAATCGCATTTTCACATTTGTTACTTTTTCTGTCAACCATAGCCATTGCCACGGAAAGTGCACGTTGATAACGATCACTACTTGTAACCTAACTCATACAAAAAAAATCTGTATGACCCATAATGTAATTAATGCTTTAATGTTAAAGTTAATTAATAATTTACGCGAAAACTAGTCTTGTTTGTTGTTCAAATAGGAGTTTAAATCAATATCTGTACATAAATAAGATACAGGCTGTGCCTAGTTTGGGCCCGATGGATATGTCAATGTTAATATTAATTATGTTCAAATTATTTCTGTGAACCGAAATCATTGTATACTTTTTCTGGTAATAAACATTTTATTTAACTACTCATTTATTTATATAAATGTTTCTAAATAGGTTTTTTTACAAAGTCGAATGCGCCCTAACTCTGCCCACTCAGTATGAATCTTACATAAAATCACAGACAACATAACCTAAAGACGTAGCTTTAGACAATTATTTCATTTAAACCGATGCTGCCAAAAATGCTGAGGTGCGGGCGGCGTAACATGAGCTAACTGTGTTGTGATTCGTCGTTTCAAGGTCAATGAGGCGTAAAACAAAAATGTCCGCCGGTCGCTAGTGATTTCCGAATGTCGATAAAAGTATCGATGGTTACAATGTCTATCGCTTTCACAATTCGATATTTGTCAGTGGCTTACCGACAAAACCGTAAATCCTTATCCGTACTAATGCATACCATAAATGCGAAAGTATGTCTGTCAGCTTACTGAGTCTACACGCTTAAATCGCTGAACCAATTTAGATGAAATTTTGAATGGAGATTATTTAAGACCCTAGAAAGGACATATGATATTTCATTCATCATCATCATTATCATCATCATCATCCCCGCAGATGAAGATATATTATGATACTTCTACCCGCAACTTCTGGTATGACAAATAAAATGCATTTTATATATAAAAAATATTTGTACTGTCTGTCTGCTGTGTCTTCATCTTCACATTTAAACCGGTTTAGATGAAATTTGGAATGGAGATAGCTTAAGACCCGGGAAAGGACAAATGATAGTTATTTTATCATCATCATCCACGCGGACAAAGTTGCAGTCAAATATTAATATCACAATATATCTCTTCTGAGACATACAATATTATTTAACATAATTGTATTTTTGAAAATTATACTTCTACACTTTACACTAAACCAGAATTTATTTGAGGATAATTGAATATAATCGTGATATCTTATCGATAGTAAACAGACTGCAGGCATAGACATCACTAGTTCGGATACGGAGACTCCGCCGCAGAGTCTGTTGCTTGGTACGATTGAGAATAAAGATTTGAATTTATCTTTACTTACCTTATCGATAGTAAACAAACATACTCTACGGCCTACCTGCTCGTTACGCTAGACAAGGAGAGAGTTATACTTCGTGCAAAGTATTAGAAAGAGACTTTGTAAAAAGACATCAACGAGTGCACTAGATTTTATGCTTAAACTATTTTTGATTTTAATTGAAATTCATAAAAAATTGCTCAATTGTGAAACGAAATACCATCTTTTTGCACACTAGATGTTTTTGTATTCTTGCCACACAATTTCACGCAACAGTAATGCGTTTTGCATGACGTAAATCACGTTAAAACTTTCGTAATTATCTCACGAACGCCGGCCGCAGACTGAAGTTAGCAATGGAGGCGTGGCTCTAATATAGAGTGAATTCACCGTATGCGTGACAGAGGGGGTCGCCCGGCTATGCTACGTCTTTAAAATGTTTTCTTTTGATAATAAAATCGAGCACAAAAAGGCTTCTTGCTTAAATATTGTGGAAACATGAACCAATAAATACACTTGAACCTTCTCAATGAATTGTTTTTCAAACATCATTTAATACCTAAGCTTTCAAATGTTTGCTCATTTACAACATCTATTTTGGTAAATGTAAACAAGGACAAATGTTTCCTTATTTACGTAAATGAAGTAAATAAAATGGTGTAAGAAATAAAACTCGCGACTGTCGCCCGCAGACTACGAACCCTGTAAAGTGTTCGACACGTCGGTATGAAGTTAAATTTAATATACGTGAGTTTATCCGTTTTCGTAGATTTATTTTATGTGTAATCCTCGCGGTAACCGAAGAAAATATTAAAATGGTGTGAGTCAAGTAATGTGCAAATACAGTATAATATGCTCCAGTTTTAAAAAGGGTCGGTAAATCGCATGTGACACCATAATACAGGCTGGGGTGTTTCTTGAGTCATTAATAACTTTGCACACACTGTATATCTATGTCACACTTAACAACTTTTAGTATGAGATAAATGCGAAATCGCGATTAAAATCACTTTTCCATACAAAATGTCTAAATACCAAGTAAATCACGTCAACCAATCATATCATGTTTACAGACAGTAGGTATATGAATTTATCTGCATTTAAGAATTTAGGCTTCTTTTATATTTTTATTTTTTTTGTAAAAATGTTTCCTTAATATCTTATTATAAAATGAGTTCTAGTCACAGATAGTAAAAATAACTTCTGAAAAAAAGTAGGTACATTCATTTGATGCCAAAAACCGAACACATTTTTCGAAAACAAGGAGCTTGTAAGTTTAGGTAGAATCTGTTCGAAAAATGTAGGCACGTGAATAACCCATTTTTTAAACGGTTTTTATTAACTTCACCGCGTATCAACTGTCGTCGATGCTTCAAATCTTGTGATCGATTTTTCGACCACTTCTACTGCACCGAAATCAATAAAATTTGGAAATCTTATCAAGTCCCCATGACAATGCAATATTATAATATTTGTATCCTTGTATCCTCAAAGCCTGATGCTGCAGACGTACTGCTTACCTTAACCGAGAGTATTAGACACGTGAAAATGAAAGTGTAGCGTGTTTGGCATAATCAAATACTAACAGCCTGATCTTGACTTCCAACTCCTCACTCCTGATGCTGCAGTACTGCCCACAATAACCGCTTTTCGGTCTATCTTTTATCGATACCTTGATTTTAAAGAAGTTCTTTAGATATTAAGTAGAAACATGCGAATTTAATACTAACATCCAACTCCTCAAATCTGATACTCCAGTATTACTGCCTGCCACAACCGCTAGGTTTAGCGATATGTAGATTTTGAAGTACTGCTTTAGATATTTGGCATAAACATACGGATTTCATTATCATCATCATCATCATACCAGACGAAAGACGTTCAATGGTGAATATAGGCCTCCCCCAAAGATTGCCACAAGGACCGGCCCTGTGCCACCTGCAACCAGCGACCTTCACCCGGTCATGAGTCCACCCTGTGGGGGGCCTACCCACGCTGCGCCTTCCGGTACGTGACCACAACTCGTGAACCTTACCGCACCAACACCCATCGGTTCCACGCGCAACGAGCCCCGCCCACTGCCACTTCAGTTTAGGGATTCGAAGAGCTATATCGGTTACTTTGATTCTGCTGCGGATGGTCTCATTTCTAATCCGATATCTCAGAGAGACTCCTAGCATAGCCCTCTCCATTGCCCTTTGGGTGACATTGAGCCTTCTTACGAGGCCCATGGTAAGCAACCACGGTTTAGTACCGTTTGTCAACACTGGCAACATACACTGATCAAAAAGACTTTCGTCTTCAAACCCTACGGAATATTGGACGAACAGAATACAGACAGATTTAATACTGACTTCCAACTCCTCAAACCTGATGCTGCTGAGACACGTGCCACTGCCTGCCATAACCGATAGGTTAATCGAAATGTTGAATTTAAAGTAATGCTTTAGCTAATGGGTAAAAACATATACATTTTGAATACTCACTTCCAAATCCTAACCTCTATTAGTGTGTAAAATAACCACTATTAGTGTGCCATAACCGCTGACAGTGTGGGTAGTTCACGTAGGACGTGGCGCCGGACCTGCGGTCCGCTTGTTCATAGTGTAAGGTGACCTCTCAGGCCCTCGGGTTCGCGTAGAGCGAACCGTCGGGCCTGCGGCTCTCCGTCTAAAAGACTGACAGAATGAGTAGTTCGCGTATGGCGAGCCGTCGGGCCTGCGGCCCTCCGGCTGATAGAGTGACAGCGTTAGTAGATCGCGTGGGGCGAGCCGTCGGGCCTGCGGCCCTCCGGCTGCTAGACTGAAAATGTGAGTGGATCGCGTAGGGCGAGCCGTTAGGCCTGCGGCCATCCAACTAATAGAGTGACGGCGTGAGTGGTTCGCGTAGAGCGAGCCGTCGGGCCTGCGGCCCTCCAGCTGATAGAGTGACGGCGTGAGTGGATCGCGTAGCGTAGGGCGAGCCATAGGGCCTGCGGCCCTCCAGCTGATAGAGTGACACCTTGAGTGGGTCGCGTAGGGCGGGCCTTCGGGCCTGCGGCCCTCCAGCTGATAGAGTGACAGCGTAAGTGGTTCGCGTAGGGCGAGCCGTCTGGCCTACGGCCCTCCAGCTGATAGAGTGACAGCGTGAGTGGTTTGCGTAGGGCGAGCCGTCGGGCCTGCGGCCCTCCAGCTGCTAGAGTGACAACTTGAGTGGGTCGCGTAGGGCGGGCCGTCGGGCCTTCGGCCCTTCAGCTGATAGAGTGACAGCGTGAGTGGGTCGCGTAAGGTGAGCCGTTGGGCCTGCGGCCCTCTAGGTGATAGAGTGACAGCGTGAGTGGTTCGCATAGAGCGAGCCGTCGGGCCTGCGCCTGCGGCCCTCCAGCTGATAGAGTGACAGCGTGAGTAGTTCGCTTAGGGCGAGCCGTCGGGCCTGCGGCCGTCCAGTTGATACAGTGACAGCGTGAGTGGTTCATGTAGGGCGAGCCGACGGGCCTGCGGCCCTCCAGCTGATAGAGTGTCAGCGTGAGTGGTTCGCGTAGGGCGAGCCGTCGGGCCTGCGGCCCTCCAGCTGATAGAGTGACAACTTGAGTGGGTCGCGTAGGGCGGGCCGTCGGGCCTGCGGCCCTCCAGCTGATAGAGTGACAGCGTGAGTGGATCGCGTAGGGCGAGCCGTCGGGCCTGCGGCCCTCCGGCTGATAGAGTGACAGCGTTAGTGGATCGCGTGGGGCGAGCCGTCGGGCCTGCGGCCCTCCGGCTGCTAGACTGAAAATGTGAGTGGATCGCGTAGGGCGAGCCGTTAGGCCTGCGGCCATCCAACTAATAGAGTGACGGCGGGAGTGGTTCGCATAGAGCGAGCCGTCGGGCCTGCGGCCCTCCAGCTGATAGAGTGACGGCGTGAGTGAATCGCGTAGCGTAGGGCGAGCCATAGGGCCTGCGGCCCTCCAGCTGATAGAGTGACAGCTTGAGTGGGTCGCGTAGGGCGGGCCTTCGGGCCTGCGGCCCTCCAGCTGATAGAGTGACAGCGTAAGTGGTTCGCGTAGGGCGAGCCGTCGGGCCTACGGCCCTCCAGCTGATAGAGTGACAGCGTGAGTGGTTTACGTAGGGCGAGCCGTCGGGCCTGCGGCCCTCCAGCTGCTAGAGTGACAACTTGAGTGGGTCGCGTAGGGCGGGCCGTCGGGCCTTCGGCCCTCCAGCTGATAGAGTGACAGCGTGAGTGGGTCGCGTAAGGTGAGCCGTTGGGCCTGCGGCCCTCTAGGTGATAGAGTGACAGCGTGAGTGGTTCGCATAGAGCGAGCCGTCGGGCCTGCGCCTGCGGCCCTCCAGCTGATAGAGTGACAGCGTGAGTAGTTCGCTTAGGGCGAGCCGTCGGGCCTGCGGCCGTCCAGTTGATACAGTGACAGCGTGAGTGGTTCATGTAGGGCGAGCCGACGGGCCTGCGGCCCTCCAGCTGATAGAGTGTCAGCGTGAGTGGTTCGCGTAGGGCGAGCCGTCGGGCCTGCGGCCCTCCAGCTGATAGAGTGACAACTTGAGTGGGTCGCGTAGGGCGGGCCGTTGGGCCTGCGGCCCTCCAGCTGATAGAGTGACAGCGTGAGTGGTTCGCGTAGGGCGAGCCGTCGGGCCTGCGGCCCTCCAGCTGATAGAGTGACAACTTGAGTGGGTCGCGTAGGGCGGGCCGTCGGGCCTGCGGCCCTCCAGCTGATAGAGTGACAGCGTGAGTGGTTCGCGTAGGGCGAGCCGTCGGGCCTGCGGCCCTCCAGCTGATAGAGTGACAACTTGAGTGGGTCGCGTAGGGCGGGCCGTCGGGCCTGCGGTCCTCCAGCTGATAGAGTGACAGCGTGAGTGGTTCGCGTAGGGCGAGCCGTCGGGCCTGCGGCCCTCCAGCTGATAGAGTGACAACTTGAGTGGGTCGCGTAGGGCGGGCCGTCGGGCCTGCGGCCCTCCAGCTGATAGAGTGACAGCGTGAGTGGTTCGCGTAGGGCGAGCCGTCGGGCCTGCGGCCCTCCAGCTCATAGAGTGACAACTTGAGTGGGTCGCGTAGGGCGGGCCGTCGGGCCTGCGGCCCTCCAGCTGATAGAGTGACAGCGTGAGTGGTTCGCGTAGGGCGAGCCGTCGGGCCTGCGGCCCTCCAGCTCATAGAGTGACAACTTGAGTGGGTCGCGTAGGAAGGGCCGTCGGGCCTGCGGCCCTACAGCTGATAGAGTGACAGCGTGACTGGTTCGCGTAGGGCGAGCCGTCGGGCCTGCGGCCCTCCAGCTGATAGAGTGACAACTTGAGTGTGTCGCGTAGGGCGGGCCGTCGGGCCTGCGGCCCTCCAGCTGATAGAGTGACAGCGTGAGTGGTTCGCGTAGGGCGAGCCGTCGGGCCTGCGGCCCTCCAGCTGCTAGAGTGACAACTTGAGTGGGTCGCGTAGGGCGGGCCGTCGGGCCTGCGGCCCTCCAGCTGATAGAGTGACAGCGTGAGTAGGTCGCGTAGAGCGAGCCGTCGGGCCTACGGCCCTCCAGGTGATAGAGTGACAGCGTGAGTGGTTCGCGTAGAGCGAGCCGTCGGGCCTGCGGCCCTTCAGCTGATAGAGTGACAGCGTGAGTGGTTCGCGTAGAGCGAGCCGTCGGGCCTGCGGCCCTCCAGCTGATAGAGTGACAGCGTGAGTAGTTCGCATAGGGCGAGCCGTCGGGCCTGCGGCCGTCCAGCTGATAGAGTGACAGCGGGAGTGGTTCGCGTAGGGCGAGCCGTCGGGCCTGCAGCCCTCCAGCTGATAGAGTGACAGCGTCAGTGATTCGCGTAGGGCGAGACATTTTTTTAGTGTCGGATTTCTAAAAATATCTATTCAGCAGGGATTCCCCTCTCGTTACACATAAAATAATGTCCATTACGTTTACATAATATATGTGTCGTGATTAAAGCGCGAGAGTTAAACCTGCTAGTTATAATTGTATTGCATATTACAAACAACTTCTTTGATCTAGAATAAGTAGGTATAGTATCGGAAATTAACTTTATAATTGCACTAAAAACTTGAAAATAAAATAAGTAAAAAAAGTTTTAAGTTAAACGGTTTTTACTGCACCAAAAACTAGAAAATAAAAATTAGTTGTAACTAACCGTTAGAGGCTACTTTCTGTAGATTAGTCACATGAAACTATTATCACTGTAGTCTTCCCAAGTTGGACGATGACAGCCACGTTTAGCCTCTATGTCAGTGGATTAAGCGTTACCTAATCGGAAACTTTTACCAAACTAAAATAAAAACGTGGGGCGTTATTAGGTATAAAGAAACATACAAGTTCAAAATAATTATGTAATCGTAGTTTTAATTTTGCAATTAATCATCCATCTGTTTCAACACTTCTACAGAGATAAATAACTTTTATCAAAGCCAGAACAAAACTTACTACACTATTGCTGTCTTGATTTCTAATTTCTATGTTTGTTCTTAAATAACTATAGTGACTTAATCACAATTGCGTACGCCCCACGTTTTTATTTCAGTTTGGTAAAAGTTTCCGATTAGGTAACGCTTAATCCACTGACATAGAGGCTAAACGTGGCTGTCATCGTCCAACTTGGGAAGACTACAGTGATAATAGTTTCATGTGACTAATCTACAGAAAGTAGCCTCTAACGGTTAGTTACAACTAATTTTTATTTTCTAGTTTTTGGTGCAGTAAAAACCGTTTAACTTAAAACTTTTTTTACTTATTTTATTTCGAATTTGTCTCCTCATTTTTTTATTATTTGGAACTTTTTAATATGATTTCCAATCAGGATTGCGAGCTCTGAAAATTGTCCGGGAAAATTTAGGTCAAAGGTTTTTTTTTATTCCGTTACTATTTTGTCATTCATTTTGTATTAATGGCGATAACGGAATGGAAAGTTCGAAAAATATTTGTAAATTTGAGACATTTTTTTTCTCCTGTTAGGATCGAAAGAGCTCACGATTCTGAATAGAAATCATATAAACTTATGTTACAAAAAAACGAAGGAACAACTTTGAAAAAAAATCCGATTGGGCGTGCCTTTCTGTCAGACGCCGCATAGACTAAATAAACATACTTTTACCGACCTACTATATTATTAAATAAGCTCTTAACAGATTGTGCTAGGTTCACGGACGAAGCCATCTTTCTTACTTGAATTACGTTTCCGCAGTCTCCGACCATCCTCACGGGCCTTCATTATCGGCATCAATCACCCACGCTGTCTACTATCAGATACTGTGTTTTTTCAAGAGACTTCTGGATGTATACAGTTACAGAGTGCTCGCGAGGAAACCGAAAGATTTTAATGCTGAATTTCTGAGCATATTTAGAGTATTTAATGTTATATAAAATTTCCTGGATTCGGCTTGGTTCCAGAGATAATTAACCTTTTTACAAGCTTTTATTTAGTTTCACCTGTCCCGTTGTCTGTCGTTCTGTAATCAAATCTTGCAACTTAAATTTGATCCACTTAACGGTTTCCGATTGAGCTGAAATTTAGAATGCATGTACAAATCGGATGACAATGCAATGTTATTGTGACATAGAGCTGATCTGATGATGGAGCTGGAAGGTGGCCATAGGAACTCCGTAATTAAATGATGCAACCCTATCGAGTTTGAGCTCATTAGATTCGTCTTGACAAGTACTTTGATACTATATGGTAACCAGGGTCTGATGATGGAGCCGGAAGGTGGCCATAGGAACTCCGTAATTAAACGATGCAACCCTATCGAGTTTGAGCTCATTGGATTAGTCTTGACGAGTACTTTGATACTATATGGTAACCAGGGTCTGATGATGGAGCCGGAAGGTGGCCATAGGAACTCCGTAATTAAACGATGCAACCCTATCGAGTTTGAGCTCATTGGATTAGTCTTGACGAGTACTTTGATACTATATGGTAACCAGCGTCTGATGATGGAGC
Source organism: Thaumatotibia leucotreta (assembly GCA_025490895.1). Lineage (NCBI taxonomy): Eukaryota > Metazoa > Arthropoda > Insecta > Lepidoptera > Tortricidae > Thaumatotibia > Thaumatotibia leucotreta. Next base: position 10,842 of record JALPQI010021263.1, read on the forward strand.
CCGAAGGTGGCCATAGGAACTCCGTAATTAAACGATGCAACCCTATCGAGTTTGAGCTCATTAGATTAGTCTTGACGAGTACTTCGATACTATATGGTAACCAGGGTCTGATGATGGAGCCGGAAGGTGGCCATAGGAACTCCGTAATTAAACGATGCAACCCTATCGAGTTTGAGCTCATTGGATTAGTCTTGACGAGTACTTTGATACTATATGGTACCCAGGGTCTGATGTTGGAGCTGGAAGATGGCCATAGGAACTCCGTAATTAAAAGATGCAACCCTATCGAGTTTGAGCTCATTGGATTAGTCTTGACGAGTACTTTGATACTATATGGTCACCTGGGTCTGATGTTGGAGTTGGAAGGTGGCCATAGGAACTCCGTAATTAAACGACGCAACCCCATCGAGTTTGGGCTCATTGGATTAGTCTTGACGAGTACTTTGATACTATATGGTAACTAGGGTCTGATGTTGGAGCCGGAAGGTGGCCATAGGAACTCCGTAATTAAACGACGCAACCCCATCGAGTTTGGTCTCGTTTGATTCGTCTTGACGAGTCTCTTGCTTTCGTCCCATATTAATTATATATGATTGATTGGATGGATGACCCAATGCCAAGGTGAGCACGTGCCGAGAGCTGAATGGTATGTTGAGGTCTAACGTTGACGTTGCTAAGGGACTTGTGAATGGAGCAATAGGTCACATCACTGAAATCATATGGTCGTATTACAGACGAAGGAATTATTAGAATGGCTCTTGAACAGCTCAAAAATAACAAGGCACCTGGGGAGGACGGAATTACAGCTGAGCTTCTGAAGGCGGGTGGTAAACCGGTCCTTATGGCCCTTCAGGAGTTGTTCAATTCCGTCTTACTGGAAGGGAGAACGCCAAAGGCATGGAACAGAGGTGTGGTGGTACTGTTCTTCAAAAAAGGTGACAACGCTTTATTGAAGAACTACCGACCCATATCACTTCTGAGCCATGTCTATAAGCTGTTTTCAAGAGTCAGTACGAATCGTCTTGCACGCAGGCTTGATGACTTCCAGCCCCCCGAACAAGCCGGTTTCCGAAGAGGCTTTAGTACCGTAGACCATATCCATACGCTTCGCCAGGTTATACAGAAGACCGAAGAATATAACCTGCCCCTCTGTTTAGCGTTCGTGGACTACGAGAAAGCCTTCAATTCGATCGAAACCTGGGCAGTACTACAATCTCTCCAACGGTGCCAAGTCGACTACCGCTATATCGAGGTGTTGAAGTGTTTGTACGAGAGCGCCACAATGTCAGTCCGACTCCAAGACCAGAGCTCGAAGCCTATTTTGCTGCAACGGAGCGTTAGGCAGGGAGATGTCATCTCCCCTAAGCTGTTTACCGCTGCACTGGAGGATGTATTTAAGACTCTGTACTGGAGAAGGCTGGGTATCAACATAAACGGCGAGTACCTCTCTCACCTTCGATTCGCTGACGATATAGTAGTCTTGGCTGAGACCTTGGAGGACTTTAGTACTATGCTCGTTGACCTCAGTAAAGCCTCCAAGCGAGTTGGTCTTAGGATGAACATGGACAAGACGAAAATCATGTCAAATTCCCATGTAGCACCAACTCCCGTAATAATCGGAGACTTTACACTCGAAGTTGTAGACGAATATATATACCTAAGACAAACTATCCAGTTAGGTAGGTTCAGCTTCGAGAAAGAGGTCAATCGTCGAATCCGACTCGGTTGGGTAGCGTTCGGGAAGCTACGCCACATATTTTCGTCCAATATTCCGCGGTGTTTGAAGACGAATATACCCGTCTTTGATCAGTGTGTGTTGCCAGTGATGACATACGGTACTGAAACGTGGCCGCTTACAATGGGCCTCATAAGAAGGCTCAATGTCACCCAAAGGGCAATGGAGAGGGCTATGCTAGGAGTCTCTCTGCGTGATCGGATTAAAAATGAGACCATCCGCAGCAGAACCAAAGTAACCGAAATAGCACTCCGAATCGCTAAACTGAAGTGGCAGTGGGCGGGGCACATTGCGCGTAGAACCGATGGCCGTTGGGGCGGGAAGGTTCTTGAGTGGCGGCCACGTATCGGAAGGCGTAGCGTGGGTAGGCCCCCCACAAGGTAGACTGATGACCTGGTGAAGATCGCAGGAGTCCGCTGGATGCGGGTGGCGCAGGACCGGTCATTGTGGCAATCATTGGGGGAGGCCCATGTTCAGCAGTGGACGTCTTTCGGCTGATATGATGATGATGATGATGATTACAGACGTGCTCAACTATACGATAGCGATGTACCATCGGTTCGCGTAGACTTTGGTAACGATGGCATTCACATAATACACCCTAAATCAGTTCAATTTCCTGCTAAATTTAATCACGGCACAGCTGAAAGAAGAATGCTCCCGATTGTCTTATCTTGGGCTTCAACTGTGCATAAAATGCAGGGAACTACTGTAGATCATGCTGTTATTTATCTAGGCTCCAAATTGTTCGCTGCTGGTCAAGCTTATGTAGCTTTAAGCAGAGTTAGGTCTTTAGCAGGTCTTAAAATCGAAGAACTTTACTGCTCCAAGTTGACGTCGAATAAACCTTGTAATGTTGATGCATTAAAAGAAATGGATAGTATGAGAAACGTTACAAATAACTAACAAGTGATTACATAATTTCAACATTATTGATATTTAAATCAGTACAGTACATATTACATATCATGTGAACGAACTACGGACTTCATAACGGAATAACGCTGCTACGCGCTGCGAACTACGTCGTAGTAAATCTCGAATTAAAAATAGAGGTACTAAAAAGTTAAAAATAAAATTAAAGAAAAAAAAAACCTTTTTAAAAACAAGCTTTTATTATTTGTTTATAAAATGAACTAAAAAGTTAAAAATAAATTAACTCTAAAAAGATATATAGCGGAATAACGCTGCGAACTACGCCGTAGTAAATCTCGAATTAAAAATAGAGGTACTAAAAAGTTAAAAATAAAATTAAAGAAAAAAAACCTTTTTAAAAACAAGCTTTTATTGTTTGTTTATAAAATGAACTAAAAAGTTAAAAATAAATTAACTCTAAAAATAAATATAACACTTTGTAACTTGATTGTAACCTTTAACGACAGATAAGCGTCTTCGTCTAGGACAAAATAATTACATATTGTACAAATTTATTTAATTTTAACACTAAAACTTTTCACCATACATAATTATTCAATCTCGTCCCTCCTCTTTATCATAGTCCCCATTTATAAATGAAAGCGTGTTACATTGTGATAGCTTGAAGAAAATGTTGTGTTGTATTAAATGTAACACGCTTTCATTTATAAATGGGGACTATGATAAAGAGGGGGGACGAGATTGAATAATTATGTATGGTGAAAAGTTTTAGTGTTAAAATTAAATAAATTTGTACAATATGTAATTATTTTGTCCTAGACGAAGACGCTTATCTGTCGTTAAAGGTTACAATCAAGTTACAAAGTGTTATATTTATTTTTAGAGTTAATTTATTTTTAACTTTTTAGTTCATTTTATAAACAAACAATAAAAGCTTGTTTTTAAAAAGGTTTTTTTTCTTTAATTTTTTCGATGTAACTCGTCATAAAACTTCTTTTTGATTACAATTCTACCACAATGTGTTCTAATATTACCACACCTTTTGCCTGACAATCATAAAATAAGAATAGACTTGACGAAAAAACCTGACCCTAAAAAAAACAATTTCAACAAATTGTTGTTGTGATAAAAAGTATTGGAAATGTTAAAAAGTATTCAAAAAGTCTAAAAAAAAAGTTTTTTTTGTTGGAATTTGACATTAGGTCTCATAATATTTTTTGTTTATTTTGATGTCTAGAATGCATTGTTAAAATCTTTCGGTTTCTTCGCGAGCACCCTGTATAATACCTACATGCAATCATATCGTCGGGACAGTGCAATACCGCGTAACTACCAAAGCAGATAGAGTTCAAATATCAAACAATTGACACTGAAATTCACCTTAATTGAATTTGTTACTTACGCGGTATTGCACTATCCCCGACGATATAGAAAAAGAAAAAACGTAAACAAACCTAAAAACTTGCATTAGAGGGTAGTTTTTTATTCACCGGTCAAACTTTAGGGGGTTCATTCTGAGGAACTTTTATCGACATCCGATTCGAGAAAAAAAATCAGATGTTCCATACAAACCCTGAGATATTAGTCGAGTCGGCGGAAATGCTATTAATCATCAGATTTTTTTCTCGAATTGGATGTGGGACCCATAGTAAAAGTTAATCCATATGATCTCAGAATGAACCCTTTGGCCGGTGAATAAAAAATGGGCCTGTTTTTCAGTATAGAAGCCCTCCGAAGTTTCGCCCTAACAAAAAATAAACAACTTCTCGTACGTAGAAAAAGACCAGCTGTACCTACTGTACTGACGATGCTATTCAAAGTCAGCCATGTTTGTCAATTTTTTTTTGGTTTCGTACTAGCGTTTAAATTTCACATTTTCAAAACTGCATTTTTATATAGGTACATAAGTTAAATCTATCTAATTTAATAAATCTAAGATTCGCCCTTGTGGCATTGTACCCGAGTATCGAAGATACTGGCGGCATTTCCTCGCTGTATCGCAATATTGATGCGTTGTGCGATCGCTAAGTCTTTGGTCTTTAGTTACGTCACCCAGGGTGCTTAGACAAGTTGCCAATCGCTAACGCTTAATCGTCAATCGTAAACGAAAGGCAGCTAACTGTCTTTGTCACACTAATATGAAAGAGTGACAGAGAGGGAAACTACGATACGGTAATAAGCGCTAGCGATTGGCAACTTGGCTAAGTATTCAGATATTTGTGAGCACCCGATTTTCTTACCATAAACAGCCTCCGTAGCCTAGTTGGTAGTGACCGCTCAGAAGCTGAAGATTTCGGGTTCGAATCCCGGCGAGGGCATTATTTGTGTACTTATTTATCACAAATATTTGTTCCTTGGTCATGGCTGTGTATGTATTTAAGTATCTATATGTATCTATTTATTATATATCTCGTCGCCTGGTACCCATATCACAAGCCTTAATTGAGCTTACCGTGGGACTAGGTCGATTTGTGTAAGATGTCCCAAGATATTTATTTATTTATAAACTCCTCTATTTGTAAGCCTATTCAGTAACTTTTTATTCGGTATAAAACTATATAGGTTTTAGTTTCAGATGTCCAGATTTCCGCACGAATAGTCGTGTTGTTTTCAAACGATCCTATTTTACGTTCCGACGTGACGCGTTTTACGTGTCAGTGGCATGCAGTGAATGTATTTTCACATCACCTATTCGAAAAATCTGGAAAGGATCAATTCAACGTGGCATTTTTGGGTTCACGACATTTAATTACGCTTCTATTCTATTTAAACGGGTATAACCCGTAGACCGCACATGCACACCCTGTAAAGTATTTGTTACGTGGATGTAGTTAAATTTAATGAATATAAGCGACATAATCAATAAATACTTTTATAATGCATATGCTCAGAAAGTGCGCTTTTTAAGGGTAAACTTAAGCACAGAAAGTGTATTTTTCCGCACGTGTGTGGGAATGAATTTTCATAGTACTTTTCCGCAAGGTGTGGTTGGTAATGTCGGTAATGCATTGTGAAATGTTGTATGATACACATGTTGAAATGTATTTTTTTTTCTAACTCGTGTCGGTTTTAAGACACTCGTCCTGAAAAAAGTCTACTTTCCACACTTGTATCATAAATAACTATTATTTCATGAGTAGGTACCTAATCATCCCGGTAACCGATAAAATGTTACTTCTATTCTATTTTTAAATTCATCGCATTCATATTTATTCAATTGATTTTGGTAGCTATGGTTACCAGATGTCACTCTTATTTTACATAGGAGGGCATTTTCGCGAGAAGAGATCCAAAAATTTTTTTTTGAAGGTAGGTAAATTTAATGTTTTTCCTACTCAGAATATCGAGTTCTTTCAATGTAGGAGAAAAAAAGTACAAGAAAAAAATGGTCCCACATTTTTCATACATTTTACATGCTCTCCACTTTGTAACCGCTGTACAAAGTGTTTGAAAAATGGTTACGTAATAGAAACAAAAATTTGGGACACTTTTTTTCTTCTAGTAGGATCGAAAGAGCTCGTGATTCTGAGCAGGAAAAACATACAATTTATTATCAAACCGGAATCAGAGAGGGATTCGAGAGTACTGTTGCCAAAAAAAATGACACAAGATTAACCAAGAAAAGAGTTGTTTATAGATGTAGTGAGTGATTAATTAATCTATTGTCTGTAAGTTTTTGCACTTAAATTATAAATATATGAATATAACTATGAACATATCCTAGATTGACTTATACGCTGTTGTGTCAACGGTACTTTCGAATCCCATTCTAATCGCGGTTTGATAATACCTGTTTCAGTAAAATAAGTTTTTCTATCTCTTCTCGCGAAAATGCCCAGGAATAAAGCTAAACCAAAATTTCAAAGCAAATGAGTGGAATAGTAAGTAGTGTTTGCCGTGTGGTGACGGCAGTAAGAATACATTTATCACCATCCCAACTCTTCCCATTAGTGTCCTAGAAGTCGACTAAGGGATTGAAGTGTCAATGGCTATTTTTTGATTGATGATGATGATCAGCATCCCCATCATCGCATGTATGTATGTATAAATTGATCTTCTCATTCCTAGTAATCGAGGGTTTAAAAATAAAATTCATCAGCGTACGAGTATTTCGCTGAACTGAGAATTCTCTCTTTTTGAAGTCTTATTAAAACCCACACACTTGTGGATGTTTCAAAGCAATACAAAAACATGTGTGGGCCGTACAATTGTTCGTAATCTCAAGTAAGTGGGTAATATACAGGGTGATCTTGAGTAAACCGACAGAGTTTACCAATGCAGTTTCGATGTCAACAGAAGTAAAAAAATACTACATGATATATACGTAATTTTCGGTCATAAAAATGTTTTTTTAAGATATTTAGATTTTTTTGTTAACTAGCAATAAATTGTAAATATGTTTGTCAGTTAAACATTTATTCAAACTTTTTTCTCATTTTCTGTAATGCCAATCAATGTTAAGATAAAAACTCATAGTGGAAGAATTTTAATCGTGCAGGCATTTTTCAACAGGTAAGTTATGATCGAAATAGTATTTTGAAAAACATCTACGTAACTAAGCAGAAACCAGAAAAGTTCCTATGACTATAGTCATAGGAACTTTTCTGGTTTTCCACCCTGTACAACATAATATATGCAGAGTGCAAAGCAAGAGTGCATAAGGTATTACGGACTGTCACGTTGAGCAGATTTCACTATAGACAACCAAGAAATCAAGAAAAAAATCCTAATTATGAGTTCATTGAGTTATAATTGATTGTTAATTTTCCTCGAGATTTCTTGGTTATACGAGTATTCCTAGTGACCTGCTCAGCGGAACCTTTGATAGTAACTCTTGTTCCACGACCCAGATGTCACCCTGTATATATGTATATTACCTACCTACTTGAGATTACGAGCAATCATACGTATGTATGTAGGTATATAATGTGTGTATGTTCCACACTAGGTATACCTAGTGTGGAACATATAGCTGATAGGATTGCCTATTTTTAGGGCTCTGAGCACGTTCCGATACAATTTTCCTCAATTTTAGCGAATTCTTCTATTATTGATGACGCTCAAATATTTCACGGATCCGTCTACCACAAAAAGGGTTCGAGATACCGTCAGAATACTTTTTTACTTAGGTACGGTGCTTTTCAGAATGTTTGGTTGAGCCACACCCTGAGGGCATTCATCCGCACACCCTGGCCTACTGCCGCGAACTTTCGAGCATCTGTCTTTTTCACTCCAATGGCGCCTTGTGAGGAGTGACAGAGGCAGATGCTCGAAATTAACAAATTATGAAGTTTGCGGTAGACCCGCTGGAGTCTAATGGATTGGCCACGGGCTTAACATAAGACATAAGACATTTATTCGTAGTATGGGTTTACAACAACAACAATATTACTAGGCAAAGCCTGTACTGCAGATAACACTGGCATGACATGACAATTTGGATGATGACTAGTTAAAATAAATTATTGAACATTATGCACGACATAATACCTACACGAATAAACTATTACTAAGATGTAGATTGCAGTAATTTTTGTACATAACTTCTATTTAATAAATTGAAAAGAACTTAAAAGAGTTGGTCATTTGGCAGTACTCAAACGTGACGTCACTTTTGAGTATTTCATATAAAATTCCATAGAGGTGATCGTTTTGACATTTGGAAAAAAGATGCTGATTTGACTTGCCACTCATCATGCCAGTCATCATCCCTATTAGGTATACATTAATGTGGATGCAATACATACCCTAAATATCCAGTATCCAGTAAGATCCTAGGTATCGTGAGGAACAATAGTTTTGTAAGTTTATAATAACAGTATTATTAATTAAGTAATTTCTCTAAGTCCGACTGAGCAGCAAAATTCGTAGTTCAATTTAGTTTGACATAACAAAGTCACAATAAGAAGAGATACATTCACCTTTGTACCTGTCTAAATTATAGTCAATATGTGTATTTTTACCTGTGTTTTGTGTACATTAAAGAATTTATATGCGTACAAAGTAACACGGATACGAGAATAAAATGAATTGTGGGTTATTATTTAATGTGGATAAATAATTGCTCGCTTTTTATGAAATAAAATCTTACCGAATTTTTTAAATGTACGTTAGTTGACATTTGACTAATTTTGCGTATTTTCCCTTTCAGCTGGACTTCTAGTATTACTCACTGGGATAA
>JALPQI010021264.1:0-17238 GCA_025490895.1 Thaumatotibia leucotreta
CGGTGACACAAACTCGCAGTCGGACATGACATCAGTGCCGGCGCAAGACCTCCCTCAACCCGTTTATCTCAACGGGCTCAGCGAGCCGCACGGTGCTTATCTGTTTATTATCCACTTTTTATATTTACCGAATATAATATACATGAGTTTAGCCGTTTTATTATAATTTTGTGCATTTAGTTAGTACACAAAAACAGTCTATCATTCAGCATTAGGAACGTAGTTTTGAAATTATAATTATAGACATGGCAGATTAATGACTTCTCTCACAGTGGAAAGACATAATAAAAAATCAGTTAACAAAAATGCCTTCAGCTTCAACTACATCATAATTATGAGATCGATATCAAGCGTTTTTCAACGTAATTATATTCTTAAAGAACAGTCGTGTCGCTTTCATGATTAGATAGTGCAGCTGTTGGCGGTTTCATTCAGTCAGCAGTCAAATCTTCGAACTACAGACGATGATTTCTCTGATTAATGATGACTAAATACTCATAAATGAACCCACCAACTGCGGCAGTGTTTAATAATGTAAGTGATATGATTGTTTTGTCGTCGTGACTATCACAAAAAATGCCGTTTTATTACAATGACTTATGCATTTATTTATCGGTTGGTTCAAAAAGAAGCGGCGAATCTGTATAATGAGCAAAAATTATTGAAATACGCCGACATTATAATTGTAAATTGTAGTAACTCTGTATTTGATCCGGCGCATACTGTCTTAAATATCACTTACAATAGAAATTTAAAAAACAATTGCCGATGAAAAATGTCTCAAGTACACATACAACACAAAAAAAAATTATAAAATCCAACGTAAATAGTAGTATGTTAAACTTAAGACAAAACACCGATCTTCAACTCCGAAGTAAGTTGTGGTAAGTGATAACATACTACAGTATTCACCGGTATTATTAAAAAAATGTCAGCATTCATACTAATAAATTCACAACTGATTTCTGAGTGAACTCGAACAGATCGCTAACTTTGCTTAGTGGTTTTAAATGATTTTTATTTCTGAACCGTCTTTTATTTCATCTCAGACTACATTTTGGTTAACTCCAACGGCCGTTTCGAAAATTAATTTTGGTCTCGCAGTTACTTTGAGTTTGCTTCCGATGTAGTGCATCACTTTTATCGAATAAAATGTATCGTTTATCCATTTTTGTTTCATCTAGTTGTTAGTTTTTGGTAAAAAATTATCGCTCTTGAAAAACCTCTGCCCCACCGCGTATAAGATCGTAACTGGCACTTACGCTGCGCGAGCGCGGGTGGCCGCCCCGTATAAACTGTCGTAAGTACACTTACTACAGTATACGTCGGTGCTTTTTTAAGTTACGATAGTTTTCGGGTGTCAAAAACCTATTTGTAATAGGTTTTTTTAATTTTTTCTTCGTGGAACGGAAACATTGCTAAAATATATAATGTTTTATGAAATAAAAAGAAAAACCCAAATTTCAAGTTACGACAACTTACGTAGGGGCCGTCGATATATTTTTATCACTTTATTTATTTGGCGCTTAGTATTTTAGTGTCCACGAATCTGAAGGTGTGTATAATGTAGCTAATAAAATAATATATAAGTATATTTAAAGAACAATATATAATTAGCTTAGACGACACAACCACAACAAAATTATTATACAAAATTATATTGAGAATCTAAAAACACGATTAATAGAGAGCTTGTTTTGCGAGGAGGTGGCGCATTTTGCACAGACTGGTAGGAGACAGACAAATATTGGGTTACGTAGAAGAACGAAAGGGAGGCCTGTGCCCAGCAGTGGGCTATATCAGGCTCTTAAACAAATAAAATAGGCAGGCCAAGCTTATGGTAAATTTATTGATCAAGGCTCTATTCACTTTTAGCATACGACATCAGGGTCGTGACGAGACAGTGTAAAACATGAATCCCGCACTACAGGCTGCATTTCAATGGCTGTCACTTCTTGGAAACGATTGCACACTATTTGATGCATTGATGAATGCACTATTAGCTATAAACAACTATCCTTATATTATTATAAGTAGCTAATTATTGAGGCAATGAATATTCTGATTTTGATGATTTTATTGCAGTGGCGCCGAAATTTAATTGGCTTTGATCTACATCTAAGAAAAATAAATTAAAAAAATATGGTGGGGAATTGACAACATTTCATATTTTTTAGTGCTAGTTTTTATTATCTATTTTGAAAGAACTCAATCTTAAAAGATACACGTATTTTTTATTTTTCAATTAAATTGCTTATTTAGTGAGAAAATCCCCTTTTATTACTACTTCGAGCAGAAAGAGCGTAAGTTACAAACGTCAATAATCAGCTACATGACGTCACAAGTGATGTTTCAAACACATAAGAAAACGATGAAAATCAGTGACAAATGTCAAGTGTCAATGACAAACACAAGAGACATTCCAACCGCAAGATTTTTTGGTTATAGTGGCAGCTTTGAATCAGCCATGTGACGTCACTTCCCTTTTAAACTATTATTACGATTTTTTACAAAAATATTGCGATAAAAAAATTTAAAAATATTTTTTTGTGATCTACATGCGTATATCTCGAAATGGTTTTCGATTTAGGGACATTGAAAATTTTGAAACGTTGTCAATTAGTGCATTACCAATGGCGATACCCTTAACTTGGCATATTTAACATATTTTTCTACACAACGACAAGAAGGCTAGCAAGCTAGATTTTGTATGCCAAGTTAAGGGTTAGAGCACTATGAGAGCACTGCCTACTTCAATTTAAGTTATAAGAATGTTATTTTTAATATGATAAATTGGATATAAGAAAAAAAAATACCCTGGGCAAGCGGATTGGCCATCTCAGTAATGTGTCCACTATGATGACGCTGCTGCCCATCAGCAATATTTTATCAAATAATGGTCAGTGACACTTCAATCCCTTGGTCGACTCTTACGACACCCGCAGGAGGAGTTGGGGTGGTGACAAATGTATTCTTACTGCCGTCACCACACGGCCGGTAAGCTTCGGTCGCGTGACTCGAACTCCCGTGCAGAGGCATTCATTTACGCACAAAATAGATTAAGAATACTTTGTGGTCGCTCAACAATTCCCTTAAGGAAATGAACTTACGTTAGCAAGGTAATTTTCAGTTCAAATGAACTTATTATAGTAATAAGTAAATGTGTATTGGGGATTTATGTACCTACTTTAACCGGTTAGGTATTTTTTGTGTTACGTAGTTATACTAACAAACTAGCTATTTTCAGCGACCTAGTTAGCCTCCGACCAAACTCCTCATAACTTTATTCAAATAAGAAATGGTTGTCGAAATCTTGTCTTTGGAGGAGATTGGCCGGATCGACAAACAGAAATAGCTAGAAAGCAGAGTTGGGCAAAAAGTTCCGATTATTTTTGTATATGTGTATGTGTAATATAATTTACAGAAGTAATCAGATTAATTTTGCACAACTCTGCTAGAGCGGTCTATCAACAAATAAATAAAAAATAACAATATAAACATGATGATATTATAAAAAAATTATCTCTCTCGTGTTGGTCATCAACGGGTTAAAATATTTGCTTTTCGCTCCATCACATACAAACACATGTAAATTAGACAGAGTATAATCTTGCAAATCATCAAGTAGGTAGGTAGGAAAAGTAATCATAAAAAACGACCTATCTAAACCGCAGCTATTTAAAGTTCACGTCAACAGCTTATTTTGTGCTCTATGGTACAGTTTATCTTGAAACATAAATAAAAGCTTAATTTTACCAGCTTTTATTTCCACCAAAAAACTAAATCGGCTATCGTTAGATTAAATCTACCTATATCAAATATCAACCTAAATATTTCGCATAAATTTTCACTCACAGCACTCACATATAAAAATCATAAATAATAACATGATACTGATACGTGAATAACGGTAGTTTCAGCGATTGCGAAGATGATAAATGTTTTTTTTTTTTTTTTTTTTTTTATACCACGTCGGTGGCAAACAAGCATACGGCCCGCCTGATGGAAAGCAGTCACCGTAGCCTATGAGCGCTTGCCACCCCAGGGGTGTCACATGCGCGTTGCCGACCCAATAAGAACAAGATTAAATGATACAAAGTGCAAAAAGTTTCTTACAAAATCCATAAAATGCTTAATGAATAACTTATTTACATAATAAAGAATAGGTACGACTAAGAATTAGAGCGCTTTGTAATACTATTGTCGAGAACTTTCATTTTGACCAGGATAAGGAACTTTAACCCTGAAAATTAAGCTTGATATAGATCTTCGGTCTTAGTTAGATACAATAGGTACTTTTGCTCTACGCAGCATAATTTCCATAAATTATAACTCGTAAAGTAACTTATCAGGCTTAAGTAGTATAGTAAAGAGCGGGATGAAATTGGTACAATTTTCCGCTCTACCTTTCGCTTTACTAATAAGTAAATGTAATAGGTAGATGTATACTACGAGTACAATACAGTGCTGCATTCTGAAGAATGCATGTCGATGCTGATCATTTCTTTTACTCCTGTAAAATCTAACAGAAATTATCGATGTACTATTGAAAATTGTGAATCTCTTTCGATAGCTAACAGTGTCTTTTTTTTCATGAGAATTCGTTCTGTCACTGTCCTGTAAAAAGCTTACGATTTTTTTGCAGAGAGTAGTATGAAAAGAGCTCGTCACTCTGAATAGGCAAAGATTGCTTAGCATAAAATAAATCTAAATTGGGATTTAATGGCATTCAGTATAGTTCAAATTCAAACTATGAATCAAATCGTAATAATTTAAGAACTTTGTGAATGTATAATTATCAAAAGTAATATAAAGAGATTTGGGGTACAACATTTTCTAAATACTACGGTTCATTTTAACTTATTTACGATAAATTTTAGACAAACAAATGATAAACGACTTCACATAACTTTACTCCAAAAAAAATTCTATGAAGAACTGTAGAACTTTTTCTAAATAGAAAAGTTTTCATGAAAGTTTTTTGAAACGAAAAGTATTGGAATTTGACTGCCAAAACAGTGATAAAAGTTTTTGTAGAGTTTTTCAGAAGAAAGTTGAAAAACATCAGACATTAAGATAAATAGTATTAAATTTCCATCGGTTTTTCCTAATATTTAGTACAATTTTTTCTCATATTTTATTAATTTTAGTTCGTTGTACGTTTCAGTTTTAATAACAACTTTTACCTTTTAGGATTGTAAACATGATCCTGTATTTCAAAACTATTAAAAATATACGCACAAAAACAAATAAAGTCCATTCTCACTGTTAACAAAAAAAAAGTAGACCAGGTACTTACCATGTTGTCTGAGCTGAAAGTTTCGTGTCTTGCAGGACGGAGGCGATGGCGTGGCGAGCTCGCAATGCAACGCGCCGGGCCGGACTGTGCGCTCCGCGGCCGGCGCCCGCTTTTATTCTCCGGGCTTCTTCCAGTGCCCTATACCTACCAATTTTTTTTATATACCTATACTAGCGACCTGCCCCGGCTTCGTACGGGTACTATACCTACATAAAAACCTTCCTCTTGAATTACTCTTCCTATTAAAAAAAGCTCATCAAAATCCGTTGCGTGGTTTTAAAGATTTAAGCGTACAAAGGGACATAGAGACAGAAAAAGTGACTTTATTTTATACTACGTAATGATATAGTCTGACAAACCAAATTTAGCAGAAATAGTAGGAACAAAATACTCTATGCAACTCTTTTTTAAGTTGAAAACATTTGGCGTACCTATGATTCTCTCAGTCCAAGTGAGTAAAACCTTAGCCAAACTGTACATAAATAAAATCTCAAAAAAATATTGTAATTAGAGTTGACCTATTATTATTTATCTGTCCCTCCGTCTTAACTTTGAACTGCTCTCAGTTATAGGTACAGTCTAAGGCAAAATAAGGTGTACCAATAGAAATGCTCAAGAATGTATAATATATTCTGTATAATAAAGTAATATAATAAATCATTTATTTCAAGTAAGTTACTTATATTATGGTTAGTATACATATGAAGGGTCCACGGAAAAAACATGTTCAGATTGTCCAGTGCTTAAAAAAATCAGGGCAAATTCACACCTTATTCTGTTAAAAGTAAGGTGGTTTTTTCTTCTGTAATTTGAATTGGCTAGACATGTTCTTTCGGTGGACCCTTCATATGCTATAGCTAAATAAATAATCATCATCATCATCATATCAGCCGAAAGACTCAAGCCGAAAGTCCACTGCTGAATATAGGCCTCCCCCAATGATTGCCACAATGACCGGTCCTGCGCAACCCGCATCCATCGGACTCCTTATATCCGTAGGTAAATACATTATATTTATAAGAGGTTTATTTCGATACATATTTTTGCACTTGACTCTAGGTACATGCATTTCAGTGCGTAAAGTTTTTGTAGTCAAGCTTTTTAGGAGATGCAACTCCTAATTGGAAAGGGATCTATTACGATATAGTCACAACTTGCGGCAACGAACACTCTCGTCGTCAAGAACTGAAAGAAGTCGTCTGGCGCTGGCGGTGAATCAGCATTCCTATTTTGAAAACGTGGAATTGGTGCAAAAAATGTGTGAATCCATTAGAAATATAATGAAATGCTTGATAATGAAGACCTAGGCTCTTCAAAATATATCGCGTGTAGTGACTAAATACACGTGAGTTTGACCGTTTAATGTGAATTGATTATTTAATTCACGTTATAAAACATATCTTGCCTATGATTGCCATTAAAATAAATAATTTTGAGACATAGGTGGTAGTAGACTTAGGTAGTATCAAAAATATAATGTTTTACAAAACCTTTTAAACAATTGTCTATTTATCAGGCTAGGCACAGTACTTAAGGCACCCCGCAATCACGTAGTAATTCAGAACAATATACCCGAATCGTGGCTATTTGTACAGTACACAAAAATGTGGTCACTAATTTTCTATTTTATTACCATTTAATAGAGTCGATAAGTGGTAGATCACATTTTTGGTTGACTGTACTCTGCTCAGTAGGGCGGAGGGCGGCCGGTCGGTCACGCACTGCCGTGGTAGTGCCTGCCTTGTAATCATAATCAGATGTACGAGCGTTTGTTGACCGATATCGAATGTTTGTGTTTTTCGTGATTTACACACCGGTATGAATAACTTGACCGATTTTATCTACTCTTGAAACCAACACACCGTTCCTTTAAAAGGTCACAGGACGTCAAGGTACCTACTTAAACTTTTTTCTAATGTATCATTCAGTCTCTCTCAGTCCACTGCTGGATGTAGGTCTCTCCTACTAACTCTGCATATCGACGCATTTAGGAGGTAAATGCCCATAATCACCACGCCGAGCAAGTGGATTGGCGATCGCACTAATGTGTCAAATATGATGATGCTGCTGCCCATCATCCATAATCCCTTAGTCGACTCCTACGATGCTCACGGGAGTTGGGATGATGAGAAATACAGCGTGGGTATTTGATACGGGCGAATAATTAATCCAGCTATAATATCTGTTCCTACGAGTCGTATAAGATAACCATTTCGTTAAATTTTGTTGTTGATTAGGTGTAATGATTTTTCTAAAGTGCAACCCAGCAGCAATGTATGCCGGCCAACTGACATGAGACTCGTATGACGTTTAGATACTTATGTCTACTTTAAGTAATGTGGCTACCAGCGGATGCAATACATTGCGGGCTCAATTATTTTGTATGAAAAAAAAAAATACCTTAATTTCTAAAATAAATTTATGTAAATAGGTTCCCTAGGTCCGATAGTAATCGCCACTAAAATATTCGCCCGTATCAAATACACACGCTGTATATTCTTACTGCCGTCACTATGCGGCACGAGGATTAGGACGATGTTGTATTCCTACTTGCCTACAAAATCGATGCCAGTAATACACTGAACCACATGTCCCCAATACAAGCCTAATTAGACGTAATTGAATTGTCACTAAAAGCCACTAACTTATATTGATTTATACTAACAGTGGCCTATTAATTACAAAAAGCTATCGGCTTGTTACTGCAATGTCCTCAAGTGCAATATCGATTGAACTATTGAAGCCAATTCAGCTGAATAACATGTTGTTATACTGTCCTCTTTACGGGCAGAAATAGAAATTGATCAAAGTAATGAAAGGCTATGTATCTTAAGTTTATGGCTGCCATATTGTACCTATTGATTATTCATCTTTTGTACCTACATCCTATTCATTCTTATTCGTAGTTGTCTTATTTAAGTAATGTTGACATGACATTACGAACTAAAGTGAGTGAAACTAACTTTATCAATTCTATCTCCTTATTATATCTACTTTATTTATTTCAATAAAGAAAACAAAAAATTGTTCTTAATGGAAAATACCATTTATTTGACATAAAATACAATTCTATAGTAGGTACAAGTAATATTTTTTATTTTTATTTTATTTATTCAAATTATACAACTATCATTACAGTTTCCCATTGCGACAGTGTAAAGGCTAGCAAGAACTTAAATAATACAGTTTACACAAAATTATTACACAATTAAGGTTTACAGTAACACAAGACAAATAAAGAGACCTAGTGAATTCACTCTCAGAACAATGAAATAAGTCTGATCGATTGGCAACTTGATTGAGTGTGCGGAGTGCCCTCGTCAATGGTGCTGTACGCAACAAACAGGTGCGCGCACGAGGCTCGGCCAGCAGTGACGGCCGGTGTCGCCGCCACACGTATCGAAGAGGCACGTTAAAACTTATAGTCGCCAGTATCTCGGGGTTGCTAACTCTTCCGCGTAGTAACTTAAATATATAAAGGGCTAGAGCTAATTGTCTCCTAACCTCCAAATTGTTGTACCCCACCATACCGAGGACAAACAGCGTCGGATACATTAGGGGATAAAATGGGTACACGCCATACAACTTTAGGTACAGAAACCTTACGAATTTATTTTGGATTCGTCCCAACATAAAGCTGTATTTTGCCTCACTTGGGCTCCATATACATGATCTGCCCTCTAGGTGACTTTTGACTAGGGCTTCGTACAGTGCTCGTATAGCACATATGTTGGAGAAGCCATGACACTGTCGTAAAATAAAGCCTAGGTTCCTATATGCCTTCTTGCAGGTGAGGGAAATGTGATGCTTGAAGGAGAGATCAGATGTAAAATGCACGCCCAAATCTCGCACTTCCATCAGACGCTCCATTTCTGCACCTTCTACCATATACTGATGGTGCATCGGCCTGCGAGACCGGCTAAAAGACATTGTCGAGCATTTAGCCACATTAAAGTGCAGTTTATTTACGTGACTCCATTGCACCACTCGATCAATATCATCCTGCAATTCAATACAGTCCGATGCATCCTTGATTTGGCGTACAAGTTTCAGGTCATCGGCGAAAAGCAGACAGTTGGAATTACGTACCACATCCGGGAGGTCGTTAATCATTAGGATAAATTGTAATGGACCAAGATTGGCTGACCCCGGATCTCGTGTGGTATGGTTTCGACCTGCAACCGGAGCAGTCCACGTACTGACTCCTATCTCGCATATAGCTTGCAAAAAATGCAAGCGTGTGCGGTGTACATCCAGCGTCCGCCAGCTTAGTCAGTAAGATGTCATGATTGACCACGTCAAAAGCTTTCCGAAAATCCAAATATACGACATCCACTTGACCACCGGCGTCCACTACAGGAATCAATCTAGACATAAGCTGCAACAAATTTTCCCCAGCACTACGTCCCGCCCGAAATCCATACTGAGCATCCGATAATTGACAACGGACCTGTTCTTGGAACGATTGCTGTATAGCAGACTCAAAAACTTTTGCTGGCGCACAAAGCACTGCAATGGGTCTATAATTACATGCCTTTGTTCCTCCGCTTCCTTTCGGCACTGGCACTACACGTGTCAATTTCCACTGATCAGGGAAAACGGCAGATCTCAAACACACGTTGAATAAGTAGCACAGCGGTTTATCAAATACCGGACGACAGTCCTTTAATATGAATGGAGGAATGCCATCCGGGCCCACTGACCGTTTAGATGGCAGCTTTTGCAGAGCACGGCGAACTTCCGAAATATCTAGCTCGTGAATACGGACATACGTGCTGTTAGGTGATGCTGTCGCACTCGCTGCTAATGGATCAAGTGCAGCTGTTTTAGTGCTGTAAACGGAATGAAAATAATTTGCGAACTCCTCAACGGTTTCTTGCTGTGATAGAACATGTCCGCCATCATCAATGATAGTGTAACCAGCGTTGCTTTTCCTTTTATTTTTTATAAAATTCCAAAATGACTTTGGATCTTTTGCCAAGTTTTTTTGCATATAATATTATATAATTTATAACTCCAGCACCACTCAATATTAAATCAAGCTGCCTACCATTACAATTTGGTATTTCATTGTTCTGAGCGAACTCACAATAAGTAACAAAATATTCAAAATATGCACGTACACTATCATTACAAGAAAAGAGATTGAAGTCACCGATAACAATTATGCGACCGCTATATTTTACTGAAAACTCTTCTATCAATCTAAACATAAACATGTATTCGTCTTCTTTTGCCTGCGGCGGAATATATAAAACAACACATGCAAACAAAAATCTATTTTTCAAATGTATTGTCGCACAAACAAGTTCAAATTGATGGTTCTTTAAATTGACATCACTGCTTAGCACCGGTCTTAGCTCGAACCGCGGTGCAGCCACTAAAAGAGCGCCTCCTTGCTTGCGGCCGTCCGTTCTATCGCATCGAATGATAGTATATCCCGACGGTATCAGCTCAGCATCCTGGATAGACTCGTTACACCCGCTTTCGGTTATAGCAAATAAATCAGCTGAAGATGATGACAATAAAGTCATAAATTGAGTAGTTTTCGTCCTCAGTCCTCTAACATTCTGGTACAATATCTCTAGTGGTTTAATTGGTTTTCGTTTTACGGGCACGAAAAAATGGACGCCATGGCTGTATACAAATATTTGAGGCCCAATTGGCTGGATCCATAATACTGTCGGCTAGCATCGACGGGACATTCACTTTAAAAGACGCGTAGTTGCCTTTGGTTTTTAGAGATTCAACTATGCAGTCTTGACCACAGATACATTTTAGGTGTGCACAGACTTGTTCAACTGTAGTTCCTATTTTTAAGTGATAAATATGAAAGAGGCTTGGCTTTTCAGATGCCTCCAGTGACGTTGTGCCAGGAAGCGCGGATCCACGGGTCACCCCGACAGATTTACGTTGCTGGCGTTTACGCACCTCTTTCCACTCTCCATCACTCTGGCCCACATTTGTACTGTCACTGCTAATAGTAATCGCTACAGGTTTATTATCTGAGCGTGCGGTATGATATTTCATGGGACTTGTATATCTTCTTGGTGGTCCGGGCTTGGATTTGACTGTGAGTGGAGAATGAATTTCCGGTAGCGTGGACTTAATTTCTTTTGTTGCACTGTGGTACTCCTCATGATCTGGTTCCACTGTTTTTGAACTACTAGAACAGTCCATTCCTTTTGCGGAGACGTTTTCCCCCTTCGAAGCATGACTTGTGCTCTGGTTCATTATGACAGCATATGGCACAGGCGGGCCTGCCACAGTAGAGCAGTCTACAGTCGGCGTTTTATCCACTTCTTCAGTTAAAATTGAATCTACTCCCTTCAACCGTATTAGTTTTTCCAATCCATCGATCTTTTTTTCAAGCCTCATTATATCCTTGGTGAACTTATTTGTCAACGCTTCATTCTGTTCGACAAACATAATTTGCATTTCTTCCCTAAAAATCATTCGAAGCAAGTCTGCGTTAATATCCTGGGTATTGGACGTGGATGGTATGCGTCTTCTTTGCATTACATTAATGTTCCTGTAGCCACTAATATCTGCCATTGCACTAGTATCGAATATTTCTGTGTTATCATTATCACCACCGTCAGCTAAATTTCTGACGCCGTCCGTAGGATGATAATCTGTTTCAAAACTCATCCTATTTGCAGTTGTTGGTGTAGATATAGATAGAATCTGACGGACTGGTGTTCCATCGTTGTTACTACGACGCATCTTACTCGAGCATACTGGGCAACGCCACGAGGCGTCTAAACTAAGCTTATTTATATTTAGTTCTTCGATTGTTATATTAACACATTCGCAGTGGTACTGCCTATTACATATAGTACACCGTATCATTTCGTCTATTTTAATATCATGGGGACAAGCGTGGCACTTCATCTTTTTACAGTGCAGATATATTATTATTAAATAATTATAAATAGAATAAATAAGTAATACATATAGGTACATATATAAGTGTATACATATAGGTACATTTTCATGTAGTAATAGTACTAATAGTGTATCATTACTCAGGTACCAAAACTTGTATTTTTTTATATTTATGATTTTGTAGTCTGAGCATGAGTATGTCTAAAGTTTTAATGTTAATATCGACTCCATAGTACTCTAACGTCTTAAGGTGTATTTAGACCAAACGAGCATTCGCTCATTCTATCCCCCACTCTACGAAATCAACGAATTGCGACGAATCTCGTTTTGTGTAACGAACGAATTTCGTAGAGTGGGGGATAGAATGAGCGAATGCTCGTTTGGTCTAAATGCACCTTTACCGTGCGATGAAAAATCCGAGCCCTGCCTCTAAGATTTGTATAGATTCAGTAGGTAGAGCCCCCGCAGACAGGCTCGGCAACGGCAAGGCGCGTCCCGCAGTGACCCGTGACAGATTAGACGAGGACTCGAGACAATATCTACTGAGTTCACTCGGGCAGGACTTAATGAGGTTAGTAGTAGTATAGTCATCATTTCAGCCATAACAAATCCACTGTTTAACATAGGCCTCCTTTGGACTTCCACGTGCACTGGTTGGAAGCGAGCTGTATCCCGCGGCTCCCGATGATCTTCATACTCATATTCATTTATTCGCAATAATTACAATCTTATTACATGTCAATTTGAAAGAAGAAAAATAATAATTAATCATTAATGGTTACAGTTGGTACGAATGCAATAAAACAATAGGTACAATGTCAATACATAAGGATTTGCAATCGTTGGAATGTATAATGAAAATAACGGGTTGAATTATTGTCTCTTTACATAATCAAAAAATTCGGTCACAGTGTAAAAGCTTTATTGATAAGCCACTTTTTTAATCTACTTTCAAACTTCTTGGTGTTTTAATAACGTCGTCTGTCCATCTCGTGGGTGGACGTCCTACAATGCGTTTGTCAAACCGTCGTATCCACTATAGAGCACTTTTTGACCCCATCGGCCATTGAATATAGTATAGTATAATAGTACTTACCTATTAGAATTACTCACACTAGACCGGCCGGGCTCCAGCCTAGTTCTACCGGGAACATAGAAAATCTTAAATTGCGAATATCTGTAAGAGAATTATAAAAGAACCTTATACTTAGGGTTCATATTGTTGATCGGTCATAGACAATTTAAATTTGTCGCCCTTTTTCAGTGCCAAAAATTGTTACACAAAATGTATCTACGCAACACAAGAATTTATGTTATGACGTTAAATTTTGTTTTCATTAAAGGCTTTTAATTAATGTACAATTAATATTTTCTTCGGTTACCGCGAGGATTACTCATGAAATAAAACTATAAAAACGGATAAACTCGCGTATATTAACTAATTTTAACTTCATTCCGACGTTTCGAACACTTTACAGGGTTCGTGGTCTGCGGATGACTGACAATGGAGGAAATTTGATAGATCTACCTCCATCAAAATAAGAAAGATAAGTACAAAACTACCCACCAAAGAAAAATTACTAAACCACAGACAATAAATTTTAAGGGTGGATGTACATACAAAATTTGCAAATTAAGCTAGTTATTCATTACAAATATTTTCCGAACCCTGTAAAGTGTTCGAAACGTCGGAATGAAGTTAAAATTAGTTAATATACGCGAGTTTATCCGTTTTCATAGTTTTATTTCATAATGTACAATTGTTTTCAATAAACCCATAGGTAATTCATTGCCGTAGAGCAGGCCGATGGGCTGAGGCCAGCCCTTTTCGGGTGGCTCAGCGTGGGCCTGCTACGGTCTAATGTGGGCCATTATTGATGCACGTCAATGTACAGTTCCGTCTTCGTCGTTCGTTGTCAGCCTCCGTAGGTAGCCTAGTTGATAGTGACCCTGCCTACGAAGCTGGAGGTTCTGGGTTCGAATCCTTGCGAGGGCATTATTTGTGTATTTATTTATCACAAATATTTGTTCTACGGTCATGGCTGTCTATGTATTTAAGTATTTACATGTATCTATTTATATATACATGTGTACCCACATCACAAACATTAATTGAGCTTACCGTGGGACTAGGTCGATTTGTGTAAGATGTTCCAATGTCCCAAGATATTTCAAGATATTTATTATTTATTTATAGCGGTATCTTGTCCTACGAAATAGAAACTATTTTCGAACATCGACGTGGGAATTTGCGAGTAGCATAGTTGAAGGCGTCTTTTTAAACGGTTTTTATTAACTTCACCGCGTATCAACTGTCGTCGATGCTTCAAATCTTGTGATCGATTTTTCGACCACTTCTACTGCACCGAAATCAATAAAATTTGGAAATCTTATCAAGTCCCCATGACAATGCAATATTATAATATTTGTATCCTTGTATCCTCAAAGCCTGATGCTGCAGACGTACTGCTTACCTTAACCGAGAGTGTTAGACACGTGAAAATGAAAGTATAGCATATTTGGCATAATCAAATACTAACAGCCTGATCTTGACTTCCAACTCCTCACTCCTGATGCTGCCCACAATAACCGCTTTCAGGTTTATCTTTTATCGATATCTTGATTTTAAAGAAGTTCTTTAGATATTAAGTAGAAACATGCGAATTTAATACTAACATCCAACTCCTCAAATCTGATACTCCAGTGTTACTGCCTGCCACAACCGCTAGGTTTAGCGATATGTACATTTTGAAGTACTGCTTTAGATATTTGGTAGAAACATACGGATTTCATTATCATCATCATCATCATCATATCAGCCGAAAGACGTTCACTGGTGAATACAGGCCTCCACCAAAGATTGCCACAAGGACCGGCCCTGTGCCACCTGCAACCAGCGACCTTCACCAGGTCATGAGTCCACCTTGTGGGGGGCCTACCCACGCTGCGCCTTCCGGTACGTGACCACAACTCGAGAACCTTACCGCACTGCCACTTCAGTTTAGCGATTCGAAGAGCTATATCGGTTACTTTGATTCTGCTGCGGTTGGTCTCATTTCTAATCCGATATCGCAGAGAGACTCCTAGCATAGCCCCCATTGCCCTTTGGGTGACATTGAGCCTTCTTATGAGGCCCATTGTAACCACTGTTTAGCACCGTATGTCATCACTGGCAACATACACTGATCAAAGACTTTCGTCTTCAAACCCTGCGGAATATTGGACGAAAAGATACAGACGGATTTAATACTGAGTTCCAACTCCTCAAACCCTATGCTGCTGAGACACGTGCCACTGCCTGCCATAGCCGCCAGGTTAATCGAAATGTTGAATTTAAAGTAATGCTTTAGCTAATGGGTAAAAACATATACATTTTGAATGCTCACTTCCAAATCCTAACCTCTATTAGTGTGTAAAATAACCACTATTAGTGTGCCATAACCGCTGACAGTGTGGGTAGTTCACGTAGGACTTGACGCCGGACCTGCAGTCCGCTTGTTCATAGTGTGAGGTGACCTCTCGAGCCTTCGGGTACGCGTAGAGCGAACCGTCGGGCCTGCGGCTCTCCGTCTAAAAGACTGACAGAGTGAGTAGTTCGCGTAGGGCGAGCCGTCGGGCCTGCGGCCCTCCAGCTGATAGTGTCAGTGTGAGTGGATCGCGTAGGGTGAACCGTCGGGCCTACGGCCCTCCGGCTGCTAGACTGACAGCGTTAGTGGATAGCGTAGGGCGAGCCGTCGGGCCTGCGGCCCTCCAGCTAATAGAGTGTCAGTGTGAGTGGATCGCGTAGGGTGAATCGTCGGGCCTACGGCCCTCCGGCTGCTAGACTGACAGCGTTAGTGGATCGCGTAGGGCGAGCCGTCGGGCCTGCGGCCCTCCAGCTAATAGAGTGTCAGTGTGAGTGGATCGCGTAGGGTGAACCGTCGGGCCTACGGCCATCCAATTGATAGAGTGACAGCGTGAGTGGTTCGTGTAGAGCGAGCCGTCGGGCCTACGGCCCTCCAGCTAATAGAGTGACGGCGTGAGTGGATCGCGTAGCGTAGGGCGAGCCGTCGGGCCTTCGGCCCTCTAGCTGATAGAGTGACAGCGTGAGTGGATCGCGGAGGGCAAGCAAGCCATCGGGCCTTCGGCCCTCCATCTGATAGAGTGACAGCATAAGGCGGGCCGTCGGGCCTGCGGCCGTCCAGCTGATAGAGTGACAGCGTGAGTGGTTCGCGTAGGGCGACCCGTCGGGCCTGCGGCCGTCCAGCTGATAGTGACAGCGTGAGTGGTTCGCGTAGGGCGACCCGTCGGGCCTGCGGCCCTCCAGCTGATAGAGTGACAGCGTGAGTGGTTCGCGTAGGGCGACCCGTCGGGCCTGCGGCCCTCCAGCTGACAGAGTGACAGCGTGAGTGGTTCGCGTAGGGCGACCCGTCGGGCCTGCGGCCCTCCAGCTGATAGAGTGACAGCGTGAGTGGTTCGCGTAGGGCGACCCGTCGGGCCTGCGGCCCTCCAGCTGACAGAGTGACAGCGTGAGGTGGTTCGCGTAGGGCGACCCGTCGGGCCTGCGGCCCTCCAGCTGATAGAGTGACAGCGTGAGTGGATCGCGTAAGGCAAGCCGTCGGGCCTTCGGCCCTCCAGCTGATAGAGTGACAGCGTGAGTGGTTCGCGTAGGGCGACCCGTC
Source organism: Thaumatotibia leucotreta (assembly GCA_025490895.1). Taxonomy (NCBI): domain Eukaryota; kingdom Metazoa; phylum Arthropoda; class Insecta; order Lepidoptera; family Tortricidae; genus Thaumatotibia; species Thaumatotibia leucotreta. The sequence goes on from JALPQI010021264.1 coordinate 16,849, forward strand.
GGGCCTGCGGCCCTCCAGCTGATAGAGTGACAGCGTGAGTGGATCGCGTAAGGCAAGCCGTCGGGCCTTCGGCCCTCCAACTGATAGAGTGACAGCGTGAGTGGTCCACGTAGGGCGAGCCGTCGGGCCTGCGGCCGTCCAGCTGATAGAGTGACAGCGTGAGTGGTTCGCGTAGGGCGAGACATTTTTTTAGTGTCGGATTTCTAAAAATATCTATTCAGTAAGGATTCCCCTCTCGTTACACATAAAATAATGTCCATTACGTTTACATATGTGTCGTGATTAAAGCACGAGAGTTAAACCTGCTAGTTGTAATTGTATTCGCATATTACAAACAACATCTTTGATCTAGAATAAGTAGGTATAGTATCGGAAATTAACTTAACAATT
>JALPQI010021265.1:0-13112 GCA_025490895.1 Thaumatotibia leucotreta
CATTATCTGTGACGCTAATTAATGTTGCTAATGATTTCATACAGTATTATTATTATCATTTAGCATAGGACGACTAAGTATCGTGACAGATAAAGTAATTAAGGTTTCACTTTTTTTTCCATAGTACAAGTATGAAAACGGTTTTCTTGAAATTTTGGATTTTTTGTACATTGCCATAAGTTGACCCGTAGGAAACTATTGGTACTGAATAGGAATGGAATCGATAGGCATAAAAAAATAAGGGTGAAAAATAATTTTTAATTTTTATACAATTTGTATGAGAATTTAAAATCGCGATTTGTGGCTTTTCTAGCCGAAATTTTTTTTTTGGTCCCATACAAGCTTTTGATCTTGAACAGAAACAGGATCGATTGGCATCAAAAAAAAAGTTTGTCAAAAAAGACCATTTCCTCCCACCCTGTATACTTTTTCCAAAATCTGAAAACGCTAATCTTCTTTAATTGAAAATCGCGGGAAGGTCTTCTAAGACCATTTTCGCGTAGCTACACGGGATCTGGTAGCTGCCCTCACTGACCCAAAATCTTTTTCCACCCTGTACAGTCGTGGCCAGATAATTAGGAACAAGATTTTTATCCCCATACAACTGCCTGCAAACAGGGCTTTGCAAATTTGATAATAATTTAAGAAATAATTGACCATTTTTATTTATTAATATCAGAACTTATCTATGATTAAATAAGGTATACTGGAACGTATTGCAAAGTTCCATAAAATATCTATCTTGAAAAATATGGATGACCCCATAAACACTTCAACCTAATTAAGAACAAAATGTATGAAATCGTTCCTAATTAAGTTGAAGTGTCTATGGCGTCATCCATATTTTTCAAGTTAGGTATTTTTTAGAACTTTGCAATACGTCCCAGTATACCTTATTTAATCATGGATAAGTTCTGATATTAATAAAGAAAAATGGTCAATTATTTTTTAAATTATTATAAAATTTACAAAGCCCTGTTTGCAGGCATTTGTATGAGAAAAAAAATCTTGTTCCTAATTATCTGGCCACGACTGTATAATATAAGCCTTTTTAGTAAAACTCCCTACGAAAAGTATGTTTACCTCGGGTTAGATTGTGTCACAATGGATCAAAATTTAAGCCCAAATGAAGCGATGGATCCCATAATAGAATACCGAACGTACTGAAGGAACCTAAAGTGGAATCCTGAGCGTAATGAAGGATTCAAGCGTTAACGCCCAAGGCAATAAGAAAGAATTTTGATACCGTGTGACACATACTGCTTTTCACACCGCCTATGACAAAATAAAAGATAATATTGTAAATTAAATATTTATGTAAATAACCGATTCTAAAGAAATCGTAATCATGTGTACTGTTTATTTTCATATTTCATTGTTATTTTTTAGGCTGGCAATAGAAAGTCCTTTTAATAAATTAATATAATACGTAAGATTAACCCATTCAGGGCGACGCTCGAACTCTCGATCCAAGTACGGCGCGCTACCATACATTCAAACTTGCCATTGCAGAGTCACGCACAAGTGGCGTTACTCAGTGGCTCGGCGGCGCACAGTATCGCGCGCTCGTGATGTTGTACATATTGGATGGCGTTATGCCGGAAATTACTTTAACCAATGAAATTATTTAATAAACTATTGTAAGATATTTATATGTTGAAATAAATATCTGAATATTTATTTGTTGAAATAAATATCTGACGGGGTGAAATTTTATTTGCTATTTACACTCTAAGTTGTCATCGCCAAACAATGTCTGCTATTTTATAAATTTCAATCATATCCGCACAATTGAAGGGATGTTTACAAAAACAACATAACTAGCATTTTCCCAAATTTGAGTTTTTGATGTCATACTGTTCGTCATCAAATGAGCTACAGAATGTGAAAAAAAATGTCTGAAAACTTTCCCGTTTGGCAAAAAAATTGAAAATATTTCATTTCCCATACTAAACTGCACTAAAAAGTGTCGAATAAAACTACTGCATTAATACTCAGAGTAAACCATATTCTAAATCGACTTATAAAATGGGGAACATTAGCGTATAATGACGATATTTATACAATAAAAAAAATATTTTTCCAAAAATGTGCATCAAGTTTTGCACAAAAACAACGTAACTACTCAACATTTTACAAAAACAACGTAAAGTGGCAAGGCTTATTTTATTTTTACCAAAAAAAGTAATGAGCCGAAACACAAATAAACGGGTAATCTTAACTTAGTGGTTATATATCTATACCGCTTCTGAATATTAAGCTTTAATGAATATTATTTAAAAAGGAATTTAGTTTTATCGCTTTCGTGTAAAGTTATGCTCAATGTGGTTATGTTGTTTTTGTAAACATCCGTTCAATTTATACTTAACAGATGATTTATTTTTGTGATATCGGGATTGGTACTCACAAAAAAGTTCCTAATTATAACAAACATAAATACTTCTCAGAGTATAAATGGTCAACACAATTTCACTTGTGATGTAGTTAACTTTATACAGGGTGTTTGGTTAGCGGTGTCGGAGCTTTTAAGGGCTTAAAGTACAATCAATTTCATCGATAAATTACCATTTTTTTTGTGCCGGCGTTAATTAAATGGCGGCATGTTTAAAATTTCAAACAGACAAATACGGGTGCACGTGGTATTTCTGGAATTATACGTTTGTTATCGGTCCTATCCTTGCAAAAAACATCTCTTTAGAGAAGTCATTAGATAAGCAAACTGATAAAGCTAATCATTTGACTCTACTATTTCAACAACAAGGCCAAGAATTTTTTATAAAATTAAAAATATTAACAAATTCCACTTCATTTTTCAATTAATTTAATTTTGCATGGAAACTAGGTCGTTAAGATAGGTTTTTGGTGTTGTTATTTGTTAGTACAGGATGTTAGCTAAAAAATAACACCATAATTACAGTTATACCTTAAGTACTTTAGGCATTACAAGTGCTCAAACATGCAATGGAAGGATGGAAGGCGGCCACTTCACTATAACCAAGTACCTATGTACAGTCAAGTGCAAAAATAAGTATCGAAAGAATCCGTTCATAAATATGTTACGACGTTCTTATTACACAGAATTAGAGTGCACTGGGACATATTTTTGAACGTTTTTGTATATCCCTTATTTTGTCTTCGACTGTACTTAGGAAATGAAATAAAAAAGTATAAATTTGCTAACATTGCATTTATTCATAATATATTCACTTTTACACATTTTACATGAAATGTAAAACATAACTTTCACTTAACCTAAAAGTAAAGTTGAACTTGTTGAAATATTTTTGTCACAAAAACTGCACTGAGCTTGCAGTTAATATATTATTAATAAATACTCTTTATTGTTCACCAGAAAATAAACAAATAAAACTACAGACAAAAGAAAACTAAAACAGTGGTAGACAACAGGCGGTCTTATCGCTAATAAGCGATCTCTTCCAGACAACCTTTGGGTAATGGAAACTATCACAATTACATTTAAGAAGTAGGCAAATCAAAACTGAGAACATAAAAATAACAAAAGCCAGGCTATAAACTTACATACATACATAGATATGTAAACATACATACAATAAAATAATACAATATATATATAATATAAATTTATTTCAATAAAAGAACATACGCATATCATAACACACAGCTAATTATTACGGGAGAGACAGATAATATTGCTTAAGTTTATTTATTATTATGTATATTGTTTGTCGAAGATTCAAAATTATTTAGTTTTTACTTAGTTGGATTACTCCATATTTACGCAGTTTTCATGATAATTCAACTGCGAAACGAAGAAACCCCGAAGCAACACATTTTACGATATTGAATTATTTATATTATTCATTTGCCTTTTTTCTGAATTGAACAATTCCAAATGGAGGATTTCATTGCCTTTGAGGCATTATCAGCTAATTAACTATTAGGCTACAGAAACAGTTACTTTGGTGAAAGATTGTAATGCTATTTTTAATGTTCTAAGGCCATAATTATGATACTCACTATTATATCCTGATAAATTTTCTTCATCAGTGAGCTCCAATCCTAGAGCAGTCAAATCGGTGTCCATGTTCAAAATTGAGTCGTTCATTTCAAGTGCAGTTGGAGATAAATTAAAGAGTTCACATCCAATTCAATCGTGGAAAGCGTGTTCGGGTTATCAGTGTTCATAGGTCAGTAGGTAAATGCAGGTTCGGGGTCAGAAAATCGACAACCAGGTCAAAAGAGAATCACAATACACACGACACACAAGATCACGAAACAAAGATGCGCAATAGTTAAAGGACGAACCAATACTAATCTATATACCTGTACTAAGCCCTAAACCACGAATTGAGTCACTTTTAATGCTATCGGTATTCCGACTGTTGAAACTTTCAAATGAATGGACGTCGTCATCAAAGTCGCCGCCATCCATTGACGCCATTGTCTTTATACATGCCAGATGTCAACTTAGACTAGTACCGAAATCGTTTGGTTATGCCGATAAAAACTTTTGCGTGTGAATTTCGTCTATCTGTTGAAAGGGGCATCGTCATTAGAAGTAGCCGCCATCCATTGTTTCCATTGTCTTGGCTCATTCAGGTACCAGTTGTCAACTTTAACTGCCTACATCGGAAGGTTAAACTGATAAGGATCTTTTGTGTAAATTCCATTTATTCGCCATTGAAGTCGCCGCAATTTTCTATCTTTAAATTTACGCCGTCAACAAAGTCACCACCATCCATTGTATCTATTTTGTTTTCATACAGATAAGGACATTTGGGTGTGTTTATCGACTGAAACATACATCTATATTTGCATCGTCAAACAAATGCAATTACATCGGTATTTTTATTTATTGCATTTTTTCTAACCCGGTCCTTTTCACTGTACCTACCTACCTAACCGTGTGTATATTAGTAAATAATGTACGCTGAAAAAGTTTCCGTTTTACCAAGTATAAAAACTTTAATTGAAGTATTTTTTTAGTACCAGTACGTGTACATGTACTTACCTACATCTAAATAAATGCACTAGATCTGTCTGTTCACTAAAACTCAAAAACCATCAAACATTTGTATACATTATTACGCAATTTACGCATACTCCTTATATTATTTACGAACTTAAATATTTCGGTATAACATGTAATTTCGCTGGTTAGAAACAAATGCTGCATACCGCCATCCATTACCCCTGTAAAGTCGTTATAATCTTACAAAGAATATAAACACCATTTTGAACCACGCCAAAATAAACCGTACATGCGCGGGCTAAGGTCCATATTAAATATGTATATTTTTTTGAGTTTCGTTATTCTAGTAGAGCTCAAAATGCAACACGCTTCGCCCACTGAATCACAACACGTGGGCGTGATTCTCAAAAGTACCGTAAATAGTAATATTTTGTCTGGAAATGGTAATATTGCATTTTAATATTTATTTACATTTCATTACAGTTGTTAGATAATGAAAAAATACTTACGAAAACCTGAATTCTGAATTTTTTGTTTAGCGTTTATAAAAAGTAGAATACAGGAATAATATATTATTCATATGTATAAGGTATTTTAGCCTCATGTTTTAACTATGTCAAATGGGCAATATTAAGTTCATAAGTTTAAAAATGATAGAGATAAACGACTAAACAAAATAACGCAACACGTGCGTGATCAGTGGCTAAGCGGCGTTGCAGAATCACGCATACGGTGCGTGATTAGCGCTGAATGGGTTAAAATATAATACCTACTTTCAATGTTAGCGGTATTCAAATCCATTCCAAATTTGTCGGACGGACTCAGTATGCTTAGCACATGATTGGCGCGACAGTATCTCGCCGCGAGATAGTCTATCCGTCCCTCTTTTGTTAATATAGCTAGTGAAGGACGGGAGATCTATCTCGCGGCGATATACTGTCGCACCCACAGATAAAATATAGGGAAGATTCCGTGTATTAAGACATACCTGAACAAACTATTGTCATCCTTTACCATCTCAGTATGTATTCCATAAGGAAAAAGAGACAAACAAGGTAGTTCTACTCGGTCGTGAATTATATCACAGACTCCATTTTCTTAATTTTTCTTGAACAATGCTACCAACCTGACTAGATAAAATGTCATTACTATTAGTGTTGTCCAGTCTTCATCGTATGCTTTTATCGGCAATAATAATATTTTTACCAAATTAGGTAGCGATGAACAGTGCGAATAAACCTTATTTCCTACCCAGAATCACGATCTTCTGCGATCCTTAATATGTCATGATTTCTAAATCTACACTTTAGGATAAAAATAAAATCACAAAATTAATGAAATATTTTCTTTAATTAAAATGTCAAATGTCATAAGAAGTGTTCTGTCTAAAACGTATGCCACTAGTTGGCGCCACTTAGCGGTAAGGTCCCGCTAAGAAACACAATTACCTAGCCTCAAAGAACAACTAACTAGAAGAAGGTCATTTTATTTTTTTACATAATTTTATTAACTTGTACAAATCATTTAAACACGAAACTATAGGCGCTCTGAGAATTTAGACAAGTTTCTGGACCTGACGCCTCAGTGCTGCCGCCCTGATGAACGGCATTTCAGAAAACCCTCATTATAACATGTTTTACGGAACTTATCATCCCTTAAAGCATACCTAACAATTTTCGTATGATGGCTTCTTTATAATTAATCAGTCTACACAAGTATCACATGAGTGTCATTATTAAACTAAACTTACTTTACTTTCTGGTTGACATGACATTGGATGATTACCAAATATGGTGGGTACTACGTCAGAATGTAATCACTTATGGGTACGCCCTTGCCTGAAACAACAGCTTAAAAATGTGCGGAGCATATTTTTGAATACTTTTTAGGGCACCAGTCGTCTGCCTTTTTGATATTTTTGACCCATATTAGCCTTTGTTCAGTGTCCTGTGGAAACCTGTTGGAAATTAAAAACATCGATTCATTTTCTGAGTTGGCTATCAATAGATTTATCGATATCACGATCGATCGCTTAAGTACAACACTATGCAATACAGATATTTGAATCCCACTATTTATAATTACATTACGAATGCAAATACGAATGGTTAATTCACAAAGCTACACACATGTATCCGGCAACAAATATTGAATAAGATTTTCAGTTACTTTTACCTTAATAAGGTTCGAAATTTTAAAATTCAAGTCAAAACTAAATTACCGGTGAAACGTAATGTCTTTATTTTGTTCATTCAGGTAACCCTGGCGGTTTTTACACCATGGAACCACACAAGTCATCACTTTTATCACATTCCGTGCACTTATCGAACAGAAATATACATGAAAAGCTTTATTTTAATCACTTTTACTATTTGCGGTTTAGGTGCACTAGTATAGCCAAACAAAGATCGTTGACAGGCATTGCTGGCGTCACCCACAGATATAATAGACTCGGTCTATTAAATTAATAAGTCTATGGTCGCACCAATCATGTGCTAAGTCTGCAGTAGCACAGAAGGCCACTTTTGTTACTTACATGAATGTAGGATTAATATGGATTTGACAACGTTATAATAATAGCAAGAACGAAAGGGATGGTCTTATGAAACTTTTTACTAGTGGAAGTGAAAAGGAACGATAATCGTCCGTCCTTATCACTGTGCCACTATTTTTTGTGTGTGTGTGCATTAGATGCTAAATGTAAGTGCCAGACAAATGCGTTGAATACGTCACTAAGTGCCTGTGTGGCACTTTCTTCTTAGTAGTAAGTGACTATGTCTATCCCTCTTAGTGGCACACTATGTGCGGCCCCTCGGTTACTTAGCATTTATTATCTTTCCGTTTCCGAATTGCCTGTCAGCACGACTAGCACATGATGCGCGCGAGACGACAAAAACCGCTACGTAGGGTTTAGAGTATTATATTCTTTGCTCAGTAGCATAAAACGCGCGCGAGACAACGCAGTCGTGATATCTATCATTTGTCTAGATATATGCGATATAATTTAAATAATGTAAACGTCCAAAGATATGCTAGTCCCACATAAGGGTTCTTTTTGCAGCTTTTTGGTGTGGAATTATGGAATCCTAATATCGTGCCCATAAGCTGTATGGTCTTACTACTTTGGTCTAAAAGTATACGGAAAAAAAACTCACAATGTCAATCTGACAATGACAGTTCATTTCTTTTCCAAAATGCGATTTTATTGATCCGTTTTCTCGGCGGATTTGTCTTGAGTACCCATCCTATAACAATTTTGTAATATCAGTTGTAAATAAACAAAAGGTATGGTAAATTTGATGGATACTTTGATGATTAATACGGTGACGGACGGAGCTATGACTTTCTTGCGCCATATCGTAAGTTGCCAATCCATTCTCATTCGAATGATAAGGCAAAATATTATCTAGTCAAACCAATTTGACGTAAATGATTTGCATGTTCAATTTATTCTTAATTTACGCAATCTATTTGCCTTATTACATTTCCAGGGCGTGTTCAAATCGAAGCCTGTAGAAACTCCACCAGTAACTATTATTGTAAAAATGCCTCTATGGGAGTTGGCGCAAGAAGCAGGGCCGTTCGTGCGGCTCGCTGGCCTCAGCGGAGCTTCCGCCGTCGTGTTGGGAGCCATGGGTGCTCATCGCACTTTTCCCGAAACTGATACCAAGGAAGACCTTAGGAAAATTTTTGACACTGCCAATCGGTTCCACTTCCTGCATACTTTGGCATTAATGACTGTGCCACTTTGTAGGAGACCTTTCATTGTAAGTCTCGTGCTTTATATAACATAGTGTTTATATTGAAAGTGAATAAAGATATGTAATAAATGTTTTCTGGTATTTACAGGCTGGAGCATTCTTTATGGCAGGGATGGGGTTATTCTGTGGAACTTGTTACTATCATGCATTCACTGGTGACCGCAGTTTACGTCGACTCACGCCAATAGGGGGTTCATGCCTCATACTGGGCTGGATAGCAATGGTATTTTAAGAATAACACAACAGCTTATGTAATTAAGTCATGTGTATTTTATCACTTCATTTATATTAGTGTCAATCATAGGGATGTCTTAGTTGTTTATTGGTAAATAGAGGACCTTAGGTATGTTTTGTAGCAATTTTTTGACCAATATAATTTCTAAAGGTGTGACAAGCATGGTAACAAGCATATATATATATATATATATGTATATGTATGTATGTAAATATGTCTATGTTATATAATATGTATTTAAATTTTGTATTTGTGTAAGTACAAGTATTTTATTTATATAAAATAATAATTGACTTGATTAAAGAATCAATATCACTAAAGTTTAAATCCTGCACCAAACCAAAGCTTTCTGTTTAGCCCAATGGTTGACTGGTAGAGAATGCCTTAAGGCGTTAAGTTCGCCATTTGTACTCTTTTATATTGTGCAATAAAGTTTAAATAAATAAATAAATAATTTAGCTAATTTGTACCTTTTTAGACTCCAGTGTGCAAATCTTGTTTACGTTTTATGTCTAGTAAAGTAAATAATGTCAATTTTAATTTCTCCTGTGTTTAAATACCATAGAAATGTTTAATGAACATTCACATGTATGTTTGCTCACTGGATTCCAATATCTAATTATACCAAGTCTTAAAGTCACAATCAGTTTTCATACCCATAATATAAATATATGTATATATGTCTGTCACAAGGACACTTGTAAATATCTTAAAGATACTTTGCTCAATATCTTCCATTGAAGTGCATGTTATAAATAAAATACATACTGTTTATCACTAGCTGGTTGTATTTTCAACTTTATGTAACCTTATGCACTTAAAGGGTAATTTAATGAGATCATGGAATTTCATTTTCAGTCCTTGTACTGACCACAAATCTTGTTTTTGGAAGTAGGTTTACTGTACTGAGGTACAGATAGTACATGAAAAATCAATTAAAATATGTGTAGTGTGCAATTATCTACCACATTTACTTTCTGTCTTGTTGTATTAACTATATTAAGGCTGATATTGTAAGAATCTTACTAATCCTATCTTTGACAGAGTGTAAAAAAAACTCCATCATAAGTTACAGGTTTCTGTCTCCATATCAGTTTGTTCAAATATTGACCAGTTTCCTGATTGTTCTTCACATTAAATAAATTTATAAAAGAGTTTTAGATTGTATATCTGATGGAGATGCAATGAAACTATTTGTTCCATAATACTTATAGTGTGGTCCAAGATCCCTTGTCACAAATTTATACTTATTTTGTTTGACCCAGACCAAAGACAAAGTTATTTTGTTAAATGATTCCATTACAATGACATTCCCTTGTAATGTGCAACAAAAGAAGATACATCATTTTCTTGGGTGTTTAAATAGATACATTCTCACAATTTATTACATGTATTTCAAGCAGTACTCATAATTCCACCGTTTGTGAGTATACATATACAAACATTGTTCTTTGGCATTACAAATAAGGTAATCCTTGGGTTTATTTTTAATCTAAATTTAATGAAAAACAATTTAAAACCAGTTTATACAAATACAAGGCCAAAAAAGGTGGCTTTTGGTTTGGGACTCCGAAAGTAGGCCCTCTGGGGGCATTCTGGAAGTTTCAGACGAGTCCATAAATTTTTCATCATCATCATCCTATTAAATATGCGTATAGACGCATTAGGAGGTAAATACCCATAATCGCCACGCTGGGCAAGCAGATTGGTGATCGCAGTAATGTGTCCATTATGATAACGCTGCTGCCCATACGTTTTTAAATAACGTGAAATATTACTAGGTGCTACTAGTAAGTACTACCTAGTTACTAGATACTCTATTTTGCGTCCCTTTATCTCACTTACAATGGAAATACACTTATTTATGTCAGTCTGTATATTGATTATATTTTGAAAGCACATATTATTATATAACTAAATGATTTAATTGTTGCACATTTGCTGAGGCTTCTTCAATTGTGTTTTTATTAAAAGCCTGTAGGATCACTTATTTTCTGTATAAACAAAAACTGAAAATTTTAAATAGACCTTTGCTTGTATTGTAAATTGTTATGCATCGGGCCCTAAGGCCCTGAATCAAATAACAACTGTGTAGAAATTTGTTTAAACGTATCACCCCATGTAATTGAATAGATAAATATAGGCAGACTAGTACAGTTAAGAACATAAATACTTATTGCAGTTTTTCACCATACATTATGTAAGACTGTATACATATTTATGCCCTTGACCTAAGTGATAGGTGAAAAAGTAGGAGTGAATATATTGTTGATTGTATTCAACTGGTTGTTTTTAATTTAATTCCTATGTATCGTGTAAAGGAGTCGCCTTCCATTAACAAACCCCTCTGTTGAAAATCTTTGCCAAAGGTCAAAACAGTAGGTATGTAATAGTTACTTATGAATCTTATGATACAAGTTTGGAAAGCCTAGATTTAAAAGGCGAGGAAAACCAGACTATCTCGGCAGTACCAACCAGGCCGTGCGACGAAATTTTTATGAAAAGTCATTCCCGCACACGTGCGGAAAAAATAACTTTCTGAGCATAAATTTACTCTTAAAAAGATCACTGAAACTGAAAAAACAATTACGCGATCGATTTATGGTCATTCACAAAATCACTGCAAGTGTCGTCAACTCGTCTCATTGGTCACAAAACTAGCCTTCCGTGCTGTCAGCAAATCGCTGCCCCAATATTACAGACATGCACACCAGTTTTATAAGCTAATTAAATGATTGAGGCGTATTTTTGGCATAGCTATATTGGTATTTCTACAATTGTCATTCTCTCTACCAGATTTTAAATCAGTGAAATATATGTAGGTATACTTATTTATTTTCAAAGCTTATTATATCAGTTCGATGTGCATGTAACGACACAACCTGGTAATATTGGGATAGATGTACCTACATTTGACAGAACAGGCACTAAACTGTAAACCAACAAAGTGAGACACTACCTACAGAAAATCACTAATTACAACACTATTATAAGTTCATAAATTATCTATTGGTACAGTCGACGTCAATGATATCATTATGGTTCTGGTGCCAAAAACATTTTACACGACCTTAATGTCAAGGTAATAAAGTCCTGTAAATATATTTCTGACACTTTAACCGTATATCTTAGACGTCGACTCTACATAACAGCAGATGATTGACAATATATGTATGTCAATCATCTGCTGTTATGTACGATACGAGGTAATTGCATAAAACCTCGATCATATCATAATTTTGAATTCTGAAGCGGTTATCTCCGAAAATATTCACTTAAAGAAAAAAGTCGGCATGATTTATATGTAGGTTGATACCTACATATAGTCATAGTGGATGAATAAAATATAGATAAAACAAAGAAAATTGTGTACTTACCCCCCACACGTACAGTGGGGACGTATTTTTAATGAAATCTTACTGTGTGTGGTATCGTCTTTAAAAATAATAAGGGTCTCCAAAAAATTTATTTCTTTAAGTCAATATTTTCGAAGATAACCGCTTCAGAATTCAAAATTATGATCCAGGTTTTATGCAATTACCTCGTATGTATATGTATGTCAATCATCTGCTGTTATGTATAATTGACTTCTAAGATATACGGTTAAAGTGAACTCTATAGGCTGAATAGGCTCATGATTGTGATCACACACAACAGCCTCTCCCTAGCCTATGCGTATGGACATATTAGGCGGTAAATGACTATAATCACCACGCTGGGCAAGCGGGTTGGCGATCGCAATGGTGTGTCCACCGATCTTCGATAAATAAATGGTCAGTGACACTCCAACCCTTATCCTACTCTTACGACACCCACGGGAAGGTTTGGGGTGGTAACACATATCGGGATTCGAACCCGGGATCGCAAAACACGTATGAGTGTGGGAACTTTTTTACTTATTTATTACCAACACTGACGAGTATGTACAGTCGCCATCAGCCCGCTGCCCCGCAGCCGCTCGAGTAAATCCGTGCGCTTAGTCACCGGTGTGGATGTTCGCGGCATCTTTTCTTTTCCGCGCTGTCTTTTTATTATGGGCGATCCACAACTAGTCGCCGCCTCAGACCAGGGTCGCGTTTTATAAAGTTACAATTTACAATTTCGCTGTTTGCCTCTCTAACGCACTCACATATTGGTTAGAAAGAGAGGCAAACAGCGAAAT
>JALPQI010021266.1:0-20666 GCA_025490895.1 Thaumatotibia leucotreta
TTATATGACTTTGATACGACTTATTAGCTGAGTAAGCTCGATGTTATATGACTGTTTTGCTAGTTGGGAGGTACTTGAGCTATCGATAATACTGCACTGCGGAGTAGTTATGATCTCCTAGTAGCTTTATTACAAGTTACATAGTTTTATTTTTACTTATTAGCGGAGTTAAGTAGGTCTTGGTTTTAATGAAATGTGCTCTATTTTACGAATCGGCTGGTCATTAATTAGTTAAAAAAACAATACATATCTTGAGACATCTCACACAAATCGACCAAGTCCCACGGTAAGCTCAATTAAGGCTTGCGATGTGGTGTAATGGCAACATATCCCATGGATAATACACACGGTTATTATTTATAGGGATATGTCTTCCTACTCATAATAATAGCTAGCACCAAAATTACACCCACACTTTCTAAACCATTAGTAGATAAAAGGATGCAAGTTAGTGATTTGTTTAGGATAAATAACGTAATAAAATAACATTGTATTTCTTTATCTTATAAAAGACAATGAGTATTTTTAAGAAACAAGCCCATTAAAACCCTAACTGCATACTTTTTAGACGGCATGTATTGTTGCGCTATTGAATTTTGCCGACCTTTCCGAACATCTGGCAGTGAACCCGGGCAGGCACGATAACCGCCACCCGCCGCACCGCCGCTTGCGCCGTGGGAACTACCTTGCAAAGGTCAGTTTCGAGAGCCCAAACCTTATGTTAATATTAATAAAGTCGGAAATAGATATAAGTAGTTATAAGATAACTTTGTAAAGAATTTTCCTAAGATGAAAGACACTTCGAGTATAGCCTGGGAGAAGGCAGGACACCTATCCTGCAGTCTTGCAAAAGTCTCAGTGTTGTTTGTTTAAATTTTATAAATTATGTTTACTTTACTTTAGAATCAGTGGTTGCCGATCCTGTATCCACAGCTAAGTATTTTGTTACCAGCTGTATTATGTGCATTCTAAATATCTAAGTTATATTCTGTCATTTTTATTCACGTTGCTCCAGTTAGCAAAATAATGTATTTTGTAAATAATTGGTTACATTAATCTTGACCACTTTTATGATAATAACCGAATACACATGACAAACTTTCTATGATTATCCTGACTGTCCTTGTGTGTATTTTAGTGTATAAATTATAATATTCTTTCGGGTTCGACTCCCGACATATAAATATCTAATGTCAAGAATAAGTGAATTTGTTGTTCTATAGCCACTGTGTAATTACTGGTGATTATCAGGCTATGATTGGGACTTTGAGAATATTTGAACGAGTTCGATCCTCGTTCAATTGATTTAAGTCAGAGATCTTTATATTGTATTGTTTTACAAACACGGGGTTCGAATCCCCATATACTGATATCCGACTCGGCTAAGATATTGCGGACACTCAATATTGATACCTATTGAACACATAAGACACTTATGTGTGTGTGTGTGCGTAAGTTAGTTCTTATTACATATATTTGATCTTTCTCTGTGCTATAATGTTTTGTCTTGGAATGTTCATTCAAGAGGTTGTATTTGTACTCAATGTTATAATATAATGTAATAATAGTAATAATTTACTTAGCATAAATATAATACTTGCTTTCGCCAGGTTTTATCTGGGTTTCCCTGGCCCTAGCAATACATATCGAATCATGTTCCCAGAAAAGGAAGGTGTTTAGGTACTTTGCCTTGTATAAATTTAAGACAGTTTTATTTTCTATGGTTCTTTCTCAAGAAACAACTATACAGATTTTGTTTAGTATTTCAATCTTAAATGATTGAGTAGGAACACACCTTCCTTGCCAATTGCGATAATATACTGAAATTTTACAAATCGCCATGTGGCTTATCAATCAATGCCCCTAATTACCTCAGACCTTACTTATAACTAATCAATTATATTCACAACAACTTCATTCCCTTAAGAAATAAAGTCGAGCCCGATTTCAATACACGCCAGATACCATTACACGTGGCGCCGCGTGACCAAGGATCTAGACTTTGTGTTATCAATACATTTTGATGTAACACAACTAGAAAAGGACTTGTAATTACTTTTAAACAAAAAATAAAATAAACACAACGTAGGAAACTTTAAATTAAAATTGACGATCACTACTTTATTTCAATATTGAATCAAAGGGAAAGTTCAAATGTACTTATACTTAAATGGTCTGAGAGGGGTATATTTGATCAATATTAATTCTCTAAGTTTTAATCAATGATTATAATTATGTAATGTTTTATAAATTAATCATATGCGAACAGTCTGAGAGGGGTATATTTAATTACCGTTAAATGTGTAATTAGTAATTATTTTAGTGGATTTTACAACATATAATTTATTGAGTGAGGATTCCAAGACATTTATTTAGAAATTCAAATGCTATTTAAGTTATTTGATGTATACAAATGACTAATGCATTATTAGGTACCTAGGTAGATAACGGAAATGAATGCGAGTGTGTGCTGATATTTTAGTGTATTTAATTATTTTCTAAGTGTTAATGAGCATAGGGTTAATTTTATTTAGCAGCATGTCAGCACAAAATAACCTAAGACGTAGAAGTAGGTGTGATGGAGAACCAATTTCAGAAGTTTATGTATCTCAGACACATGATCCTAGCAGTTGTAGAAAGACTAATGTTTTTATGGTTAAACCTCCAATAGAAAAACCTATTTTTTGTGGAATGGGAGATCCTAACCCGATGCAGTTTATACATAAGTTACGTAAATATATAAATTTCTTAGGTGCATATGAAAGGGCAGTATCGCAGTAGAATGTTTGGTAGAGCCAGCTTTAAACGTTATGAGACTTAGTAGTAAACACTGGCGAACCTTAGATGATTTTGAGACTGATTTTAAACGTCGTTATTGGAGTAAACGACAACAGATGATTGAATTTACTAAGCTATTAAATGGATCGTACAATCCTTGTGACAAATTATGTATGTTCGAATATTTTGCTAACCAGATGGAGATAGTTGGTAATTTTACAATACCGTTTGATGAAAGACTTTTAATTGATTCAGTAATGAGACATTTTCCGAAACAGATTCAACAGTTATGGTTTTGTTTAGGTACTTTAGGTAGTGAAACGCACGCAAACATTTCATCTGCAATCGATTTTCTTTTTGGTCTAGACCAAATTGACAAAGATACTAGACAAAACCGATTAATTGGCAGCGATAGAAGTAGCATAGTTGTCAAGAAGAATAGAGGACATTCACAAAGCAGGGGTAATAATTGTGCACTGAATAGAGGTTCCATTAAGGTAGTTTCAGTTGAAAAACGACAGACAAAATATAGACCCAGGTGGATGAGGAGACTTTGGCGAGAACAGGGTATTAATGTAGATACGGATAATTTTACTCAAGGGAACGCTAACGATCTACATAATAAATATTGAGTTTGGTTACGTAAAATCCAGGTTCGAATCCTGCGTAATTCAAGTATAGAATATTTACTCTATATTGTATTCACTAGGCATCTAGTGATAGTATATATATATATACAAAATAATTTCAGTGTACAAAAAAAAAAAGGGTTCAAGTTTAATTTTCGTCTAAAACCGGCTCAAAAGCTGTGCGTTACAGACGATTACAACGTTGAAAAAAAAATACTTTCACATACGTCCAAAACCCGGCTGAAAAGCTGTGCGGTACAGACGACTAGTAAACGTTGAAAAAAAAAAACATTCGTCCAAAAACCGGCTGAAAAGCTGTGCGTTACAGACGACTAGTAAACGTTGGAAAAAAATCACATACGTCTAAAAACCGGCTGAAAAGCTGTGCGTTACAGACGACTAGACAACGTTGAAGCTCCAAATCACTTTAACATTCGTCCAAAACCCGGCTGAAAAGCTGTGCGGTACAGACGATTAGTCAACGTTGAAAAAAAATACTTTAACATTCGTCCAAAAACCGGCTGAAAAGCTGTGCGTTACAGACGACTTGTCAACGTTGAATGAAAAAAAAAAAAAACTTTTAACATTCGTCCAAAAACCGGCTGAAAAGTCGTGCGTTACAGACGACTCGACAACGTTGAAATTCCAAATCACTTTCACATACGTCTAAAAACCGGCTGAAAAGCTGTGCGTTACAGACGACTAGACAACGTTAAATTCCAAAAAAAAACTTTAACATTCGTCCAAAAACCGGCTGAAAAGCTGTGCGTTACAGACGACTAGACCGTTGAAATTCCAAATCACTTTAACATACGTCCAAAAACGGGCTGAAAAGCTGTGCGTTACAGACGACAAGTCAACGTTGAATAAAAAAAAAAATACCTATTTTAATATTGGTTCAGACCGGCTTTTCAGCTGTGTGTCTAAGAATCAAAATCTATGAAGTCATCCAAAATGTTAAATGATTGGCTAAGACCGGCTTTTCAGCTGTAAGTCTAAGAAGTTACCAATGAAATTATTTAAAATTCAATCTGATTGTCATGTTTTAACACACATTGTAATAAATGATCACATCAGAAAAAAAAAGACCTCCTGACTATGTTATGAAAGTCGCGTGAATTTATGTTTATCATCAGTGGTAAAAGGTGAAGTTACGTATGGATAAGAAAAAAAATCAACTATATTTTTCAAGTAAAAGTAATTAATAATACATTGAATTTTATGCAAAATGATGTGTGACTGAAAAATCTCTGGCCAGAGTAAAGGTGATTTTGAAAGAAGATGAATGTGTACCAAAAGCGATTATTGTGGTATATTATTAAAATCTATTTGAATGAATGAGTCTCGAGGTTTAGTTTTTTATACTTTGCAATAATTGACATAATATAATGTTATTTGAGGTTAATTATATAGAGACTTGTAATGTATACAAAGTTAATGTCAAAACGGCACTCATTTATAGCATTTGTATATAATATACTACTAAGACTATATTAAGAAATAATAAGATTAAGATAATATAATCAGCAAAGATATACTAAGCGTTATAAGACCAATATGTAATATACCTAATGAATATATAATATGTATAGTCAATACAATTGCATGCATTTATAAGTTAAATGTTCACTATAGTTTAATTATTAGTACCTAATAATCTATCGATTCAACAAATGTACATAAATGTATTACAATGTTGTATTAATTTTGTAAGTGAAATAAGTAAAATAACACTAGAGTTCAATACATTGAAGTACCTATGTACCTATTATTTCAGAAAAGGATTTCTGATATCCCTAGTTGTGTAGAAAGCCAAAATTGCATTTTAACTGTGTACAGAGAGGGGGGTGTAATGGCAACATATCCCATGGATAATACACACGGTTATTATTTATAGGGATATGTCTTCCTACTTATAATAATAGCTAGCACCAAAATTACACCCACACTTTCTAAACCATTAGTAGATAAAAGGATGCAAGTTAGTGATTTGTTTAGGATAAATAACGTAATAAAATAACATTGTATTTCTTTATCTTATAAAAGACAATGAGTATTTTTAAGAAACAAGCCCATTAAAACCCTAACTGCATACTTTTTAGACGGCATGTATTGTTGCGCTATTGAATTTTGCCGACCTTTCCGAACATCTGGCAGTGAACCCGGGCAGGCACGATAACCGCCACCCGCCGCACCGCCGCTTGCGCCGTGGGAACTACCTTGCAAAGGTCAGTTTCGAGAGCCCAAACCTTATGTTAATATTAATAAAGTCGGAAATAGATATAAGTAGTTATAAGATAACTTTGTAAAGAATTTTCCTAAGATGAAAGACACTTCGAGTATAGCCTGGGAGAAGGCAGGACACCTATCCTGCAGTCTTGCAAAAGTCTCAGTGTTGTTTGTTTAAATTTTATAAATTATGTTTACTTTACTTTAGAATCAGTGGTTGCCGATCCTGTATCCACAGCTAAGTATTTTGTTACCAGCTGTATTATGTGCATTCTAAATATCTAAGTTATATTCTGTCATTTTTATTCACGTTGCTCCAGTTAGCAAAATAATGTATTTTGTAAATAATTGGTTACATTAATCTTGACCACTTTTATGATAATAACCGAATACACATGACAAACTTTCTATGATTATCCTGACTGTCCTTGTGTGTATTTTAGTGTATAAATTATAATATTCTTTCGGGTTCGACTCCCGACATATAAATATCTAATGTCAAGAATAAGTGAATTTGTTGTTCTATAGCCACTGTGTAATTACTGGTGATTATCAGGCTATGATTGGGACTTTGAGAATATTTGAACGAGTTCGATCCTCGTTCAATTGATTTAAGTCAGAGATCTTTATATTGTATTGTTTTACAAACACGGGGTTCGAATCCCCATATACTGATATCCGACTCGGCTAAGATATTGCGGACACTCAATATTGATACCTATTGAACACATAAGACACTTATGTGTGTGTGTGTGCGTAAGTTAGTTCTTATTACATATATTTGATCTTTCTCTGTGCTATAATGTTTTGTCTTGGAATGTTCATTCAAGAGGTTGTATTTGTACTCAATGTTATAATATAATGTAATAATAGTAATAATTTACTTAGCATAAATATAATACTTGCTTTCGCCAGGTTTTATCTGGGTTTCCCTGGCCCTAGCAATACATATCGAATCATGTTCCCAGAAAAGGAAGGTGTTTAGGTACTTTGCCTTGTATAAATTTAAGCCAGTTTTATTTTCTATGGTTCTTTCTCAAGAAACAACTATACAGATTTTGTTTAGTATTTCAATCTTAAATGATTGAGTAGGAACACACCTTCCTTGCCAATTGCGATAATATACTGAAATTTTACAAATCGCCATGTGGCTTATCAATCAATGCCCCTAATTACCTCAGACCTTACTTATAACTAATCAATTATATTCACAACAACTTCATTCCCTTAAGAAATAAAGTCGAGCCCGATTTCAATACACGCCAGATACCATTACAGTGGGCCAAGCGACGATATATTTATATTATAGAAAGATACATAGAGATACTTAAAAACATAGACAGACACGACCACGGAACAAATATTTGTGATAAAGAAAATAGACAAACAGCGTCTTCGCCAGATTCAAACACGGAACGTCCTGCTTCGTAGGCAGGGTCACTACCAGGGCTCGTAACTTTCGGTTGTTTCAGTAAATATTTTTACACAACTTGCTTGTCCAATTGTGGGCTCATATAAATAATCAAATTAACAATTTTTATCGCATTGAAATGTTTTAAGCACATTCTCAACGTTCAACATACCCGCCTATTTTGTCTGCGATTGCTTTTGGTTAAGAGAGTCAAAGGAATACGAGTATTATTAGTTAGTGCTGAAACATTGATTTGGCTCTTTGTGTCAGCTAGTTCCATCTTAATGATCTCTAATAAGTAGACTCCATTTTCACAGGAATAGTATTTCAATATGTATGTACCTATATCATAAGATTTAAGAGTCTTTGAACGTCAAATAAGTTAAATGAACTTACTTATTTTTTTGTTTTATGTTGGTACGTGAGTAACTAAAGTGATGATAGTATGACGTAATAGTACATTGTGCATCAAGGGAGGTAAGTACGGAATTACTACCGAGAGTGTTAGAAGCCCGACGCCGTCAGGCGGAGGGCTTTTATGACTCGAGTTAGTATTCCGCTTACCGACCGTGATGCATACAATGTTTTTCATCACACTTGCCAACCAAAAAATAAGTTTTAAGACATAATATTATTAAATGACGTACTGACATTTCTATTACTCCCTAGGGAATTTCACTTTTCTATTACTCCCGCTACGCGCGCAAGTAATGGCGCGCTTAGACAGCAAGTGTGATGAAAAATATTGTAAGTAGGTACCTACAGTAAATATTGCAAGTAAGATACAGTCGCAATACTATATTCCTACCGGCCAGGGTACTCACAAATATCAGAATTGGGTGCTTAGACAAGTTGTCAATCGCTAACGCTTAATCGAAAAGCGAAAGGCAGCTAACTGTCTTTGTCGCACTAATATGTAAGAGTGACAGAGAGGGAAAACTACTAAGTTACGTTAGCGATTGGCAACTTGGCTTAGCAACCAGGGCTCTCCATTATCATGGCCTTAGAGGGCATGTACAGATATTTTTGAGCGCCTTGTCCGCTCTGATATATCTGATGGCGACTGTATTAATACGGCAGTCTCTTTGTGCAATTCAGTGCCTACAATGTACCAACTCCTCAGAAGTAAGTTATAATTATAACTATAATGAGAACGTTATTCGTATATCTAAATATGTTTGTCACACATGTTCTTCGAACAATAGGCGAGTAAGTAACACCTTCACCAACTACTTCATCTACATAACAATATCGAGGGTTGCCTGGTGAAACCCTATAAGTACGTGACACCTAGTTTCGAGAAAAATGATGTTAAAGGTTTATTGTCATCGGACACTTATTTTGATACATAGATTCGTAGTTTTATGAGTGGTTTGTGAAAAGCAATTTCATTCGCTTTAAGTTTATCTATGTTTTAGTTATGTAACTCATCTAGTTTTCCTGTAAGATAACATTTTTTACCAAGGGGTATCGACTTATTGGGTTTACGCATAAATAAAAAAACCATATTTGTTACTAGGAGGGTTTTATTACCAAATAAAAACTTAAAAAATAGACGAATCTAAAAGTAATAACGGTATTATTCTACATCTGAAAAAGTAAGTGCTATGCCAACAAACGTTTTAAGGCTTCTTATCCATCCATGATACTCTTCAGGTATAATTCAGTATGTTTCAGCGGGGCAAAGTGCTTCTATGAACAGTTTGTCTATGACTAGACCTAGTGATTCAACGGCAAATTAAAAAAATATAAGCTGTTATATGAAAAACAATGAAGATGGCAAGTTTACATGGTTTTGAAGATCCGCACATTGTTTTACGTTACCTATTGTGTTTGTGGTACTCATACTTTAATTGAAAAAATCAATTTCAGAAAATGACTCATCCGATCTTGATGAATCGCAAATTGATATTGCCACCCAAATGCGCTATATTGTCAACGACAATAATAGCATGTCAGACTCAAGTAAGTCTTTTGTATCCACAAAAACTGTTGTTAGGATCGATCTGTAACTTAATTTATTATGCTTACATTTTTTCCAGATGATGAAACTGACTTATTTGGCAGTGACTATTCGGATGAAGATCCTACATATGTGCCACATCCTAAGGACTTTCGCAATTTTGATGAATCGCAAATTGATATCACCGATCAAATGCACAATAATATTAGTAAGAAGACTCAAGTAAGTCTTTCACAGATTACTTAAAAATAATGTTATTAGGATAAAGTTACTTAAATAGGTAAGTTATTCTGCTTTCGTTTTTTTTCAGATGATTTAACGGAAGATCCTACTTACGACTATTTTACCAAAACAAATAGATTTTGACTCAGATTTTACAACTGAAAGTCCAAATGTTTCATTCAAACAGGAAGATTTTTTTACGAGTATGGGCACTGATTGATGAAGTTTTAGATCGAGTTTGGATTGCTGTAGAAGATGACTATTCAGCGGGAGCTCCTTGTGTTCCTGATACAGATTCAGAGAACGATGCACCTCAGCGAAATGATTCTGGCCATGACATTATTATTCCTGAAAGTTCCAGTCCAAGGAAACATCAGGAACGTTCCTTGCCGATACTTGACAATGTTAGTCTTTCTGGTCAAGGTGAATGTATAGAAAGAGCTTCTTCTTACGTTTCAGATTCCGAAGACGATACATCAAAAGTATTAGAACCAACTGACTCTAGCCACAATGACGGCATGATCCGTGAACGTTCC
Organism: Thaumatotibia leucotreta; assembly: GCA_025490895.1. Taxonomy (NCBI): domain Eukaryota; kingdom Metazoa; phylum Arthropoda; class Insecta; order Lepidoptera; family Tortricidae; genus Thaumatotibia; species Thaumatotibia leucotreta. Next base: position 9,769 of record JALPQI010021266.1, read on the forward strand.
GGTGCTTGTTCACAAGTAGAATACATTGTTAACTTAATTTTAGACAATGTTTTAGATAAAGTTTGGGATTGTGTTAAACCCCTGAAGCGACGTAAGCAAGCTAAGCTATCTGAATGGAAAGTAGATATCGCTAAAAACCGAAAGCTGCTAAAGTTCCAAAGGAGGCTTCAAGGATCGAGGAGGTTCCAAGGAGGCTTTGGAACTTTAGCAGGACGCTTAACGCCTTGGGTTACATAAGGTAGCCCTTCCCATTTTGGCTGTTTAGCGATATCTACTTTCCATAAAAAATCTTCCTGTTTGGATGAAACATTTGGACTTTCAGTAGTAAAATCTGAGTCAAAATCTATTTGTTTTGGTAAAATAGTCGTAAGTAGGATCTTCAGTTTAATCATCTGAAAAAAACGAAAGCAGAATAAATTACCTGTATAAGTAACTTTATCCTAAAAACATTACTTTTAAGTAATCTGTAAAAGACTAACTCGAGTTTTCTTACTATTATTATTGTGCATTTGGGCGGCGATATCAATTTGCGATTCATCAAAATTGCGAAAGTCCTTAGGATGTGGCACATATGTAGGATCTTCATCCGAATAGTCACTGCCAAATAAGTCAGTTTCATCATCTGGAAAAAATGTATGCATAATAAATTATGTTACAGATCGATCCTAACAACAGTTTTTTTTAATAATCCACAAAAGACTTACTTGAGTCTGACATGCTATTATTGTCGTTGACAATATAGTGCATTTGAGTCATTTTCTGAAATTGATTTTTTTAATTAAAGTATGAGTACCACAAACACAATAGGTAGTAACGTAAAACAATGTGCGGATCTTCAAAACCATGGAAACTTACCATCTTCATTGTTTTGCATATATGGAACAGCTTACATTTTTTTCAATTGCCTTTGAAACACTAGGTCTAGCTAGTCATAGACAAACTGTTCATAGAAGCACTTTGCCCCGCTGAAACGTAAAAATTTATCAATATTATATACTCAAAAGTACTAATCACAACTACATTTTTATTATTTTTATCGCAAGAATCACTCAAAGTCGCGAAGTCTCATTAATCGTCAGTGCTAAAACCCGATAAGTTCGCATAAAACAACAACAATTATTTTCATAGTCAGTGCTAAAACCCGATAAGATCAAATAAAAAAACAACAATGCTTTTCATAGTCAGTGCTAAAAACCGATAAATTCAATAAAACAACAACAATGCTTTTCATGGTAACGGTTAGGTACAATAGCTTAGATTAATTGTTACTTGAACTCATTACTGTAAACACGGTGTGTAAAATATGACAATTCTACGTTTATTCTAGGTTAGAAAAGTAGATTACCTGTTTCCAGCTTATTACTACAAGCTAGGTAGTTGCACTAATTTTCTGCCTTGGTCACCCATCACACAACTTTGAACACAATCATTCACAACCTTCTTTAATACAATAAACCTCTTTTTCATTCAACAGCTATTTTCAATTAAATATGCAACGTCGCAGCGGTGCGCTTGCGTTCGTGTCGCTACTTGTCAAGGCGGCGCATGACCATGGGGCCGTCGATAAACTTACCTATAGGGTTCTTCCTCGGACATATATTATTTGAAAGAAATTTGTGAAAGGCCTCTTGCGAGAATCCGATTACTAGACTTAACATAATATTTTATTAGAGAATTGTTTCAAATAAGTACAATAAGTTTATTTGTTGGATTCTATTTGAATAAATTTGTATGTGCAATAAATGATATCGTAAAAGTAGAATCCAACAAATGCTTTTAGCGTATTCTAATTCGTAATAAAATCCTTTAAAGTTTGCAATCGTAATGAGGTGAGACCGGGTAAGTAACAGTAACTGGTTCTACATTGTGTGTTTAGTTTGATTAGGTGTAAATATCTCGGCACTAAATACCAATAAATGTACATTATGTGGTTCTTCCATTAAGTAATAAATAAAAATGAAGTCTTAAATGTACTTGTAGTATTTAGTTCTGAATTAATAGTTGAAATCAAGTACTTATTGGGTTATTTACTCGGCATATTTCCGTGATACATGTAAAATCAGCTTATCTGATATTACCATTAGATTGACCGATACTGAATCATCCTAAAACTGTTTTTACTTTAATATCTCACTTTTTGTCACTTATCGGGTTTCACCAGGCAACCCTCGATATACGGCACAAGGAAACTACGTAAAACGGATATTACCCGTACTAAATGCAGACGTGACACAACATCATTATCTGTAACCGAGGGATCGCAATGATACATAATGTTAACGGCTGTACTTACTTCAAAAATAAACTATTCATCGCGGCTAATACGCCACACCACATCACGGTTTGCGAGTTTCATTGAATGATTTTCAAGATTTTCACTAATTTATTAATATAAAAATGTATAAAACAAAAATATACCTACTTCAAAAAAATCTTAATTGCATGTTTTCATTTTGGTCGTCACGTATTCGTACAATGACGAATTAAGTATTGCGATACAGCGAGGAAATGCCGCCAGCATCCTCGGTACAATGCCACAAGGGCCAATCTTAGATATAGGTTAGGTTAAGTAGATTAGTTAGATTTAATCTATGTACATAAATTGTAGTTTTGAAAATAAATGTATAAAAAAAAAAGTATTAGGTAAGTAATAGCGCATCTCGATTTTTTCTTTTGTCGCTAAAATCCGGAACCATCAACTGAACTTAATAGTTTGATTGCAACGAAATGGCTAAGTAATATAATTTAAGTATGATAATTTCTTGATCGCACTGAGATTCGTTATTTACGCAAGATTAAAAAACCGTTATCATAATATTGTAATAATCGTAGTTATAAATCGGTGAAGTACAATACAATGTACAAGTCAAGAAACAATGTAGGTTCACATAATACCTACGATATAAAATGTTAAAATTCGAAAACCAGTACTAGTAGTGATTTTTTATTCACCGGCCAAACTTTTGGGGGTTAATTCTGAGGTAATACATATATTGGACCGTCATCCGATTCGAGTAAATAAATGTCATGTTCCATACAAACCCTAAGTTATTAGCAGGCGAAAATATTTGTATGGAACATCAGATTTTTTTGTCTCAAATCGGATGTCGGTCCCATAGTAAAAGTTCATCAATATGACCTCAGAATTTTTGGACCGGCAATCCAGAGGAAGCGGGTTCGAATCCCGTACAACCAGAGTCTTTCGCAGTTGATTTTTTCTATGGTAAGCACATCTGTTACGACATTGTGGGATTGTCCTCAGAATTAACCCTCTAAAATTTCGACTGTAAATAAAAGATCACTTTGTATAATACAAGTTCGGCGAAAAACATTTCCGTTGCCAGTGAGTGAGGCTTTGGAACGTCGAATATTTTTTTAGAAAATAAATTCGAATTACATTCAGAAGTAATAGTCCTATAAAGTAATGGCAATGGGGGCCTATTCTATGTTCCAAAATCTCACTGGCAACGGGATTGCGGTAGTTTTAGCCATGAATATTGAATATTTCAGACGCCACTTCATTATAAATGTAGAAAGTATAGGTACATCGGTACAATTATACATATCGATTGTAATGCATAAAACGAAAAAAACCTTCACCCAGATGAATGTGTGAATGTGAGAGGTTCTACGAATTCTTCTTTAAACTCTCGTCTAAAGCAAAGAAAACAAACTTAACATTCATGATATACCTCGAGAATTGAATGCAATTTACTTACATTACTGGGAATAGCTGACCTCGATGGTTTGCTATACTAGTGATTATTAATAGAATTGCATTCGGTTCATCTTTATATGGTACGTGTCGTCTTGCAAACCTATTTGGCAGTTAAAAAGCTAAAGGAAATTTAAATGTTGTATAGTTTTTACTTACATTTATCAAATTTGCAAGTTTAGAATAGGTATCTTAGTTTGTGTAAATTGTGTTTCTTTTTTGTTATGAAATTATTTGATCCAATCAAAATGATTTTAAGATATGTTATAAGTATGTTAGGTCTTTACCTTTATTGATGGTACAGTCACCGTCAATAGTATCTTATACCATGAAGGCCGCAAAATTATCTGACACAACCTTAGTTAGAACAACATAAGAGTGTGTCACATATTTTTGAAGCCTTCGAGGCGTAAGATGTTATTGACGGTGACTGTACATCAAATACAATATCTTTCACTTATATGCGACATCACAATGTGTCAAAACTGAATTTAAATTTTACACGTGCGTGTACGTCCATATTGCTCTGTGGGCAGTGACTTCTATATCAAGCTTTGGCATTGCAAATGCGACACCGATGTCAGTTAGCGTCCAAAAAAAAAAATTAATAACAGTTTACCTCTTTCTTTTGTCTATACTCTCGAATGATTCGCAACTCGTCATCGCTGTCGCTGCTCACGCTGGAGTCGTATCTTCCGTCGCTAATACTCATTATGACGCAACAAATGTTCAATTCCTTCCTTGTAAATATATTACAAATCTTAATTTCTTTATAAACTATACAAGAGGATTAAAAATCACTGAATACCACGGCTAAATTATAAATAACACAAACATAGATATGATTAAATAGAAACACTTAGTTGTTCTCAAGTTCAACTTCATACTGATTTACTAGATTGGATATTTTACCATCCATCCGTAACCTAGTATTCAAACTATTAGTAGAACGCAATAATTAATTACCTATGTCATTAACAAATGAAAATCATTTGGATTCATATAGTGCATACGTATCTACGGGTGAATCACCTTTTTAATGACATTCGTTGCCATGGATTTAAACCTTCTTTTGCGTTTCCAATTTCTCAGAATATGGTATAATCATCATCATCATCAGCCAATTGACGTCCACTGCTGGACATAGGCCTCCCCCAGAGAGTTCCACAAAGATCGGTCGTGAGCTGTCCGCATCCATTGGACACCCGCAACCTTTACCAGGTCGTCGCTCCATCTTGTGGGGGGCCTTCCCACGCTGCGCCGTCCAGTGCGTGGTCGCCACTCGAGAACACGCCGACCCCACCGGTCATCGGTCCTCCGGGCAATATGGCCAACCCACTGCCACTTCAACCTGGCGATTCTTCGGGCTACGTCAGTCACTATATGGTATAATGTTTGGTAATAAATGTTAGTTCAGCATATTCCGCCGTCATACATCGGCGTCATACATAGGCGTTCACTTAGCCTATTATATTAAAATTATATATTTACTTAATATAATTTAGCCTATAAATATGTACCTGTACATTATTAACAATTATTATTAAAAAATCAGAAACAGAATAAAAACATTTGTTAAGCAACCATCTAAATACTTCCTTTTGAAATTGTCATATCGGTAAGAAATGGAATCAATTAACATTCTTAAAAAAATGTATATAAAGAGAGTTATCCCAACTAGAGGGACACAATATAGAAAAAGTTGCACGTTCGTAAATATTTATTTGAGTAGGCAGCGAATGCACAATATTAAATTCAATCGTGTTGGCTAGTCTGATTTCGTTCGGCCGCAATGTGCACTCGCTTTATATCGACCATCTGATTGACATTCAATTTGTTTTGTTCAACCGTCACCCTTGACCCAATAGGATTAGCAAGATCACATAAAACAGGGACTAGCTAGATGGATGACTAGACGTTACATACTGTAAGTAACAAATTATTTTATGAAATATTTTTTGTGTTAAATTTTTTAAGTAGTAACACTAATAATATATGTACTACATATACAGGGTGGCCCATTCAAATCGGTCAGTATGGGAAAGTCTGAAACTATAAGACTTACGAAGATCTGTTCTTAGGAACCATGTCATCGATTTTAATAATAAGGAAAACTGTGTTAAGAAATATAAAAAATACTTTTTTTCTTAAGATTTACACAATAAACATCTAGTACAATTAATTCGAGTACGTGAAAACAATGAATTCCATTCATTTTAGACATAGTGTTCCTTGGAGACATTTATTGCGACCCACACAAACGATATCTGAATAGAAATACTGTATGTTTATTTTTAAAAGCAACCGGGTTCGATTCCCTAGCTGGATACAGTTTGTTTTTCAAAGGTATGAATGCAGTTTTTCTTTTTATCAAAATCAGTGACATGGTTCTTAAGAACAAATCTTCGTATGTTTTATAGTTCAGACTTTCCCATACTGACCGATTTGAATGAGCCACCCTGTATAAATTTAAATAATATATGTCATATACCAAAGAAAAAATACCGAAGTTTACCAATGCCAGAGGTGGAATTTGAACTCACGTCCTCAGCTTTCGCAGCTGATGCCTAAACCACTCGACCACTCCATCTTAATGGACACCACCGGTTCGGTTGGGCTTAGAGTATGGTCAAAGGGGATATACTCTAAGAGCGACTGGTGTCCGTTAAGCTGGAGTAGCTGAGTGGTTTAGGCATCAGGTGCGAAAGTTGAGGACGTGGGTTCAAAATGTGCTTTGTGAAAAAGGCTTATAATATACTTTTCATCACACCTGTTCGGTAAGTGCGCCAATACGCTGCGGTGATGCGCGCCGTAGGTGCGTCATTACGTCATAGTAGGCCGTTAAGGATTTTCATACAACATTACGTCGCACTAGCGCGGTCCGGCGCATGCCGCGCGCCGCGCCGAGATTTCTTTTATGAAAATGATGAAATTAAGTCATTCCTGATTTAGACCATTTTAGAGTAGTTTTGTGAAAATATATTGTTTTATTTACTTTTTTGCATCACAGGTGTGATGAAAAACATTGTGTGTACCACGGGCGGTACAAGAATTATGAACTCGTGTGAAGTAAAGCCCGCGCCTTCGGCTTGGGCATTACTTTCCCACTCGTTCGCAGATTCTTACTTACCGCCCTAAATACACAATGTACTATTAAATTACAACTATTTCGATTACAATCGGCCCAACCTTTTTTGAATAGCTATGGAACCCTACATTGAGCATCGCCTGACATGCTTTTGGCCGGTTTTTAATTATAGTCACGTTGGGTAAGTGAAACAATGCGGTTGCTGAAACTCTCCATGCATCTAATGCATGCATTCTGTCCGTTTTACTTATCAAACCTCCTAACTTTTTAAATAATTCGTTTTAAAGTTGTTTTGTAATTTTGTACACATGCAGAATTAGCTGCTTATACTTGGAATATTTTGTTGAAGCCAGTGCAATAATAGCGCCATCATTATGACGTATTCACATAATAACGTGGTATGTATCCATAATCTACGGGAATGATTCAAATAAGTACACTATACATTTATGAAACAAATAAAGTGGTATGTGCTGGGTAATTTAGTAAATACATTCATTTAACATCTACATGCACAATCAGTTACGCTAGGTTCTGAATAAAACATTATAATGAGCCATGATTTCAGTCGTAACTCACGCCTGTGATTCGCGACTGAAGCGCTTATATTTTATCACCGTTTTTCGTAATAATGTTCATTTCCAAAAGTACGTTTCTTTGTTGTTCGTTTAATGTGATGATAGTTTACTTGGTGCGCAGGAGCCGGTCGTAAACCGAACCTGATGCGTTGTATCTGCGCACAAGCGATAGAAACATTAGCAACATCATACACTTTTTACACATGTAACGCGTTACGAGCATTCCATAATATTTACTACATGCTTTCAATTACATTAGTAAATGTATCTTACGATTACTCGTAGTGCGAATTATATTCAGATGTTTATTAATTTTATTGTGAACTCTTTCTTTTCCAAGCTATGTGTCCCATACGGTGATGGGGTCGGCTTCTGTCTGATACTTCTCCACTTTGTATTTACTACCACTACTTAACTCGCTGCAAAATTATGATACTAAATAGTAAAAGAATTGGGGATGGGGCCAACCATACAGTTACGCATGTAATAAACATACGCGAGTGTGGTATCAGTGGAAAATTCTTATAAAATGATTTAAAGTTTTCTCAAAGACATTTTTCCTTAAGTGAACCATTTTCGAGATATAAGCTCTCAAATTCATCGTTGTCAGTTCTCAAAGTGTACCCCCTATACTTTTACGAGTAGTATATAATTCTAAAAAAATGCTGACGGCGATAGTTTGTATAAAAAGGGTGGAATTTTGTAATGCCACCTGAAGGGGAAGTACTCTTAATAAATACTGTAGTCAAAGATTTTTAAAAATTCGTTTGCACACCCGCAAACCGAACCGACAAAAATCTTAAAACTGTACTTTTATTGCATCGATCGTTAGGGTCAATTATAAGGATGAAATCTCTCTAACAAACTTCATAAATTAAATGCAAGGAAAACAATGAAATCTTCATTTATTAATTCAATGGACCAAGTTAAAGCTCTTTTACTCAAAGATCCACCTGTTTACTTATGCTATAGATTTCATCTGTTATTTACATTTGATTGTGACAAACAAATCATTTCGTATTTGTTTCACGGTAAAAATGGCTTATCAAGATCAATTTGTTTTAATGAAAGATGTGAATTAATTAGAAATCAAATATATTGTGCGTTGAATTATTCTTTGTGAAAATATACCATTCCTATTTTTACGTAAATAAATATTAGATGTCAAAAGTTTACCAACGCTGGTGATAGCGGATTACCAGGATTCCTAATTTTCCAAGGAAATGTAAGTAGGCTCCCTGGATCCTACACTTATCGTCACTATATTATACGCCCGTATTAAATACACACCCTGTAATATACTAAACTCTGATTACTCTATAAAAAGAAAGCGTGGTCAGGCGCAAACAAAATAAATAGGTACGCGTTGTCTTGAGAACTCCTCCGTTTTTTCGACGGCTGAAAATTGATTTCCATTATATCTCACCCCGCACTTAACTTAAATCCTCGCGAAAATAGCTCAAGGAGTGCTAGGACAAGACATCAGAAAAGGTTTCAATGCGGGCGATTACTATAAAATGATTGAACCACGTCGCGAACATTAATCGTATAAAGCAGCTTTTGCTATTTGGCGAATTAATGAAGTCTGGAAACATCGGCGGCAGAACAAATGGCACCCCCTGGGAACGCTGTTTACGCTTCGTGGATTGATGCTATTTGTAATTGACTCATTAATTCGTGTTTACAAAATAGGCGCATGCTAAATGATGTATTGCAGCAAAATAGTACGTTTCGATACAAGCGCAAAAAAATTTTTTTTCGATGAGGGTGAAAGTTGGAGTCTGAGTGAAACGAGGGCGACAATCACCCGAGTTAAAAATAAGTTTTTACACGTGTATCGAACGACTTTTTTCATAACAAGCGCCTTAAAAAGAGAAATTACCGCGCGCGAAACGTGCGCAAAGTTCGTTTTTGCGCACTAGTTAGGAAAATATAGTTAACGTTAGACAAACAAGCATAGTTACTTTCGGATCTATAATATTAACCAGGTTCCAGAAGGGATTTTTGAAGAAAGATATAATATTCTCAAGTTTGAAATTATAATGTATTCAATTCATAAGTCACAAAGGGTAAATGGCGCTGAATAGACCAATTAAAATGACAAATGTGTGCATTTACAAAATCTCGACCTCACGATGAGGTCGTGACAGTAATCTGTAGCTACTAGGTATAATTGTACGTATATATGTATAAGTATGAATTATTGAATGAAATCTTGTAACCGTGTCTCTCGTATTCTAAAGGTGCGTTTAAACTAAAAGAGCATTCGCTGTTCTAACCTCCCACTCTACGAAATTCGATCGGTACACAAAACGTGATTGGTTGATTTCGTAGAACGGGCGCTAGAACAGCGAATGCTCTTTTGGTTTAAACGCACCTTAAGGTACCGCCACGTTTTGACTAGGGGAGACCTAGGAGAGTTGACACAAATTTTACATATCCACGCATAACTTCTTTGTTATACAAGCTATAAGGACGTAACCATCATTTTTAGAAAGGAAATTTCATAATCTAATTATAAATGTCAATTCGAAAAGTAATAAGTCATTAGAAGGTGGCAAAAACATCGTTATTCTAGAACAAGTCGGGTTGTTTCAACCCTCCTAATGCCGAGATAAGTTGAAACAGGTACCTGGGTAAGTTGACACATAAATAGAAATTAAAATTTTAAGATAAATATAACCATAGTTTTGGCAATAATCGTATTTATTTTACTAAAACAACTTTGAGGTCAAATTTTAGAAATATGCTAACAAAAATATGTTTTTTCTTATAAGAATAATAAGGCACCTTTATTGTACGATTGTGAGTACACTTTTGGTTTTTTCTTACCTATATTATAATAATTCAGGTCCTATATACTTAAACAAGTTTGAGTCTTTTGCACACTAAAGTTATCCATAATCACATGAACGTTAAGACACTAAATGAGATTAATTAAACATTAAAATTGTAAGTCCTTCCACTAAAGAATAAAAATTAAATAAATCTAACTAAAGTTTTCAAATCAAACTTAACTTATTATGGTAATTGATAGTTTTACCAACAAAAACACAGAACATTGATATATCTACTAATAACGAATTAATATTAGAATAAAAATATAATTTTTGGTTATGTGTGATTGCATTAGTGCGTACCATATCTCTTAAATAAGCATAGAATGGATCTATCTGTGAGTTCCTATAATTGGCTACTTGTTTTTACTCCATATCTAATGTCTATGTAACAGCTGTTGGATCTGCAAAGAAAATAAAATAAAAAGTATCGAACTAGGTATAATAAAATGCGACGCAATAAAAAATTAGATTTAATTAATTAGGCCAAGAGTTTGATATAATATATGTAGTTCAGTTCACCATTATGGGCATTTTGCATGTGCCCAGCCCTTTCTATCCAAAAACATTTTTTTATATTTTTTTTGGTCTAGTATTTTTATGTGGCTCTAAGCAACACAGACATACACAATCATTATCATTTTCATTCTCACTATTGCATTCCTCTTTATGTTTTTACC
>JALPQI010021267.1:0-23033 GCA_025490895.1 Thaumatotibia leucotreta
TTTTCAGTCAATAAATTTTAGAATTTTGTAAAACGTAAACTTATATCAAAAGCTTATTATAGTACACAAGACTAAATGAATGATAAAACACCGTGGGAGTAATTTAGGATTTAATTATTAGTTTGTTAAAGTCATGACATTCAATTACTTTAATTTACGCTTGGAGACCTTGTACATCTCCAATCGTTCATTATATAATGTTATTATTATATACCTATTCGGAGAGAAACCTTTATAATTTAAATTTATAGAGAACTATAAATTATTACTTATAAATGTTCTGTCTTTTTAGAGACTTTACATCTCTTGTTATTATTTATTCAAAATCAATTTTGTTTTTTTTTAATGCATGTTAGTTGTAAGATGTACCATGATTTTTTGAAAAAATAATTCCCGCCAAGTTTCTTACCGGTTCTTCTTGGGTCAGCGGTGTAGGATTCGAACCGGAAGTAGTTTTAATACCTAGACGATTCAAAAGAGTTTGCTGCTATTCCAATTTGAACAAAGAATTATTTGACTTTGACTTTGACTTTGAATTATATAATTTTAAAGACTTTTCTATTGATAGCCAACACGTTTATGTACATCGAAAAAAAAATGTCTACCCTTCAGTTACATGTATAAGGGGCCCCCACCCCAATTATTTTTTTTAAATACAGTATCATAACAATGTAGTGGTTCATACAACACATATATCCTTACCAAATTTCATTACTGTAGCACTTAAAGTTTCTGAGTAAATCGGCTGTGACAGAGGGACCGACGGACAGACGGACGGACGGACATGACGAATCTATAAGGGTTCCGTTATTGCCATTTTGGTTACGGAACCCTAAAAAATAATTGTGGCCCTACATGGGAACTGAGTGGTAGATTTTATACATGTACATAAGCGTATGTGCTATTAATAGAAAGGCCTTTGAAAATGATATCAAACTTTCATGCGTGAGTACGACTCGCACTTGGCCGGTTGTTTATCCATACAAAAGAACAGTTCTAATGTCGGTTTTTTTCGTTCTTCAGTATATAAATTCTTTGTTACTAATTGAGTATTTAAAAAAACGATGTAGTTAATTACATAACATTTTAAGTACTACATAAAGAGTATAAAACATTAAAAAAATATTGAGCTACGTAGGTATTTCGAGGTTTTTCAAAAAACTAAGTGCGCAGCGTGCGCTTTGACAGCATTACATACAAAAAGTGTTTCATTAGAATAAAATGTAATTTACAACTTTTTATTCTAGGTTGACTAGTTGCTTGATTTGCTACAGGTATGGAGAATTTACGAAACCGGCCAACGAAACAAAGTTGTATGTAGAAGTAATAAAAACATACCCGCACCCTAATTTCAGATTTAGTTCTAAAGCGAATGACATATCACTTATATTCACGAAGAAAGTGCCTAAGAAGAACTATGGGAAATTGTTGGCTCTCGATTATAAAGTTTTAGTGGGACTACCTGTGAAATATGCGGGATTTGGATACACATTCAATTTTAGCAAAATAACCTTGGCTGAGACAAAAAAGAGTCAAGTGATCCCCCTTCAAGTTGGAGAAGCTGTAGTAATTCCTTGCGAAAAGTATTCAACATTGTCTCCACGTAATATTAACGGTGGACTATGTGTAGCGCCAAAGTGTTCCAGGAGACGCCAGCAGACTGGAAAAGGAGACTCCGGAGGACCACTGGTGTACGACGGACGTATTATTGGTGTATGCCGGAGCAGAATGACAAATACAGGCATTGTGACGTATACAGCTGTTAGTCCCTATTTAGAGTGGATTTACAATACCATAAATTCGTGACTTTATCAATTTTATTATTATTCTAAACTTTATTACATGTTTTATATTAATAATACATATTTTAATTTAATAATAAAACATGTAAAATAGAACGTATTGCGAAGACACAAATCAAATTATTTATTAACTAAATATTTTGATTTGTACTTTTTATTTTTCCCCAGTAGTCACACTACTTAATACTATATAAATTATTAATATTAGATGTCATATACCAAAGAAAAACGACCAAGATCACCTATTGTCTGAGGTGGGGATCGAACCCATGTACTCAGCTTTCGCGGCTAATGTACCCCTCGGCCACTCGGTCTTAGCAACCACCGGTCAAATTTCTCGGGTATATGCAATCCCTTACAAGGCTAGGCCTTTGACTATTCTCTAAGGGCAAGCAATACATGCCTGCACCTCCTGTTAGAATAGGTACCTACTTTAAAGTTTTCTAGAATAGCTAGAGAGAGCTGGTGCTGCCATCTATTGAACGTATTGCGAAAACACAAATCAAATACGAAAAAATGAATGAAAACTTACAGGCAACACATGAGGTCATTAAGAATATAACAAACCCGGATGAACAATTTAAAACTCTCCTTGCTGCATTTTACGATTCGAGAACCTTGTATGTACCCAAAACACATATAAAAACTTGTGCAAAAGACAAACCCTGGAAAACTAATGTGACACGAAAACTTATTTCTCAGAAAAAAGAATTGTGGAATAGATATGTGTTAACTGGACTCCACAAACACTACAAAGAATACAGAAAGATAAACAACAAACTAGTTAATCATAGACAAACCACACGTATCAATTATGAAAATAACCTGCTGCAGGTTGGACCCAAACGTTTCTATTCCTACATAGGAAAACAGATAATTTCAAAGATTAGCACACCAACAGTACTGCAAAATAAGCAAGGACAAATGGTCACAGATTCCCACAAAATTGCCGAAACATTTGCTGACCAAGTTGCTGGAGTGTTCCAAAGGGAACCGCCCAATCCTATACCCAACTTGGACCCATCTCTCAAAGTCATGGAAGCTGTTGAGGACCTAACTTTTTCCAGTCATAAAATACAACAAGTCATTAAAGAACTAAAATCTGACTCTTCACCAGGACCAGACGAAATTCCTGTTGCTGTTCTCAAAAACTGTAACCTGAATGAAACCTTATCAGTAATAATGCAGACCTCATATGACACAGGAATATTGCCAACCTCGTGGAAGATAGCCTCAGTGACACCCATCTTTAAAAAAGGAAATAAACTCGAACCCGCAAATTACAGACCCATAAGTTTAACAAGTGTAGTGTGCAAAATAATGGAGAAACTGGTTGTAAATCATCTTCGAAAATTTCTGGCAACGCACAAAATTATTAGTGACCAACAACATGGATTTTGTCCCCACCGCTCCACAATATCAAACCTGCTTTCATGCCTTGCTTCTTGGACGTACAGCTTCAACAATAAACATCCTGTAGATGTCATATATCTAGACTACGAAAAGGCCTTCGACAAGGTGCCGACGAATAGACTTCTCTGGAAACTAGAATTCATAGGAATACGAGGCAAACTACTTAAATGGATTGAGGATTTTCTTCGTCAAGGAACTTTTCGTGTAAGAGTGGGTGAAATCTTGTCCGGTCAACGAGATATCCATAGTGGCGTTCCGCAGGGCTCAGTACTAGGCCCAGTTTTGTACATTATCTACACATTTGACCTGCCTCACTGCCTACACTGCAACGTTAGCATATTTGCAGATGACACCAAAATTTTTGCAAACCCCTTGACAGACTACGATCAACTGCAAAGTGATTTAAACAAAATTGCGAATTGGTCTAAGGAATGGCTGATAAACCTGAATACCGATAAATGTACAGTACTACACATAGGGAACCAAAGCCCTCACTTAACATATAAGCTTAATGGCGTGAATCTGCGGGCGGTTGAAAAACAAACTGACTTGGGAGTTATTATTGCTTCAAACTTGAAATGGGAAGACCACATAACAGTAATAGCAAAAAAAGTAAACAGTTTTATTTATCTCATAAGGAAAGCATTTGGAATTCTCACACCCAATATGATGCTCAAGATTCTCAAAACTTACATAAGGCCAATACTGGAGTACGCTTTCCAAATCTGGAAGCCTTATTTTGCAAAAGATATTGACTTACTGGAAAAGGTACAGCGTAGCTTCACTAAAATACCAAGACAGATCAAGAGACTACCATATGAAAAGAGATTGGAAGTGCTGAAGTTGACTTCTCTCAAGGAACGAAGAGATAGAGGAGACCTTATTGAAGTGTACAAAATACTGAATGGACACTATGATCTCCTAGACTTCATATCACTACTTAAAAGAGACACCAATACTCGGCTAAGAGGGCATCACTTAAAATTACAAAGACCATGCATATCAAGTAACAACCCGCATAAACACTTTTTTGCCAACCGAGTAGTCAGGCCTTGGAACAAATTACCAGAGGAAGTAGTTTCAGCACCCAACTTAAACATTTTTAAAAATAGACTTGATAAACATATTAATTTGAGATCAACCTAGAAGAGGATATCAGGATACGGGCTTACATCAGTTGTTTTTCAACTGTCTGCCTGAATTATAAATAATAATAATAATAATAATAAGGCCGCAGGGCAGCTTGTGGCGAGCTGTTGGGGAGTAACGACCCCACGGACCCGAGTGCTCCCGAGAGTTGGTCAGGGTCCCCGCCTCCGGCGTGTCTTCGTCGGTCGGAGTGGAACCCCAAGGGGACCCGTAGGACTCTCAGCTCTGGCTTGCCTTAACTGGCCGTCCAGAGAGGAGTCGTCAGAGCTATATGTGGCAGGGTTCTCCGACAAGCACACAGTGGTTAAATAACACTAGTTTATTTAAGCGTATCAAAATATATTTAGAAAAACGTGTGTCACCATGTAAACAAATATAACGAGTGTCAAATAGACAAACTAAAAGAACATAGGCATAATTTCAATTCAAATCTGAGTAACACAATAGATATTAATCATAGCCAGTATGAAATAAGTCCATATATGCACATTAATATCCAACACGCCCCCTTAATGTGTATATTAAGGAAGCTTACGACATAAAAAGAAATCCCAATGAACAACATAATTAAGAACTAATCAAATAAAATAACATTATTAAGAACTAATCCCTAAACCAGACATACACAAATGATGCTTTACCTTTGGTAAAGCTTTTGTCCGTATGTCTGCCAACATAAAATCGGTTGGTAAGTACACCAACCTAAAATTTGTATTTTCCTTAAGGACATTTCTGATAAAATGGTATCTAATATCAATATGCTTGCTTCGGGAGTGAAACACTGGATCATTTGCTAGACAGATTGCCCCTTGGTTATCCGCGTGTAAGGTTACTTGTGCAAACTCACCCAATCCAATCTCACACAGCAAACTGTTGAGATACATAGCTTCCTTCATGGCTGACGCTAAACTGACATACTCCGATTCACACGTGCTGGTCGCGATGCACTTCTGTTTCTGAGACTTCCACGAGACACACGCACCACCTAACACAAAAGCATAACCAGAGTATGAACGTCTATCCAATACGCAACCTCCCCAATCTGAATCTGAGAATCCATTCAAAGACTTACCAGTTTTTGTGTACACAAGGCCATATTCCTTCGTCCCCTTTAGGTAACGCAATACGCGTTTTGCAGCAACCCATGCTTCTTTACTTGGAGACTCTACAAATTGAGCCAGCTTGGACACAGTGTTCGAAATATCTGGTCGGGTACCGACGGACAGATACATCAAACTTCCAACTAGCTCCCGATAAGAATAGCGCTCTTCTGACTTAACGTTTTGTTGTAACGGTTCAAATTTCAAGTTCACTTCCATTGGAGTCGACACAGAACCTTTACAATTTTCGAAGCCAAATTTGTTTAGTAAATTTTCAACATATTTTTGCTGTGACAGTTTAATTTTGTTGTTGACAGACCTTTCAATGTCAATGCCCAAAATGAATTTCGCTATGCCAAAATCTTTTAATTCGAACTCGCTGGCCAGTTCCTTCTTGAACTTTTCGATATAAACTTTTTCTTGCGAGGCTATCAAAATATCATCGACGTAAACTGCAACAAAAAGTTTTGACTTCTCATTTATACCTTGAACGTATAAACACGGCTCATTTAAAGATGGCTTTAAACCCATACATCGCAGTTGCTGGTCCAGTCTTGCATTCCACTGACGTCCGGCCTTTTTTTTTTTTTTTTTTTTGTTTAGGCGGGGAGAAATGCTTTACGCATACCGCCCGGGTGCGGGAGGGGACCCGAGCGGTTATGTGGGACTCCCGTTTGGCTAATGAGGCCTACGGTATACCCACTAAAAAACCCCCCCATATGCCACCTCGTCGCCTTTTTGGCGGGGTTACGAGAACGCTCTCGCTTACATTCGCAACCCCGCCGGCGGCAGCTGCTTGCCGGCAGCTCCTTCGTTGGTGTCCGAAGACCCTCCACGCTGGGCGCGCCAGATGGTTGGGCGCGCCTCCCTCCTCGGTCTCCATGATGCATTGTGGCGGACCCTCCCGAGACCGCCACAAGGAGACTGTAGGTGCCGGAAGATTTCCCGGCACCCGGCGGCATATCAGGTCTGTGGTTATGCCGCCGACCACACTTCGGCTGCAGAGGATAGGGCGAGCGGCAACGACAACACCGACACTCCTCTTTCTCTGCAGCCCCACCGACGCCGTTACGGCGGAACGGCCCCGCCAAGGTCGCAGGGGGTAGGGAGAGTGGCGCTCCGTAATACCATCACGCCTCTCCCCCTGCGATCCCACCTCGGCCGCAGAGGATAGGGAGAGCGGCAACGACAACACCGACACTCCTCTTCCTCTGCGGTCCACCTCCACGCGTCCTAAGCGGGCTCGGTGAGCCCACTTGGAGCGTCCTTCTCGGGCCAGCCGGCAGCCCAAAACTGGCCGGCCCCGGGTGCCTCTTCGCTTCACCGTGGGTGACCAGTCCACGGTTACTGAGCCCCTCCACCACGACTAGGTGGGCACCCCACGGGGGGACTGACGTCCGGCCTGTTTCAACCCATACAGTGACCTTTTAAGTCTGCAGGCATTTCCTCCCGATTTTATATCAGCTAACATTTTCTTTGCTCGCCCATGCACGACGGACCCTATTTTTTCAGACTCCAATATTTTTTGCAAGCTTTCCTGAAACAATTCTGGTATTTCCATATATATTTCTTCGTCCAACGTACCATGTAGGTAAGCTGTATTGATATCCACTTGATGGACCTCCATATCTAGTTCAACAGCAAGTGCTGTCAACAAACGTATAGTATCTAATCGAACAACAGGAGCAAACGTGTCATGATAATCGATACCATGTTTTTGACTATATCCTTTCGCTACAAGTCGTGCCTTTTTCTTTTCAGTCTTATCAACGTTCAATTTAGTTGACAATACGTAGCGGCAGCCCACAATTGCTCGACCGACTGGTCTTCTAGCTATATCCCAGGTGTCGTTTTTTATTAGGCTCGTAACCTCCGAAAGGATGGCCTCATCCCATTGCTGGTACTCTTCACTAGATAATGCATTTTTCAAGGTTGTCTCCGCAGCTGCAGCAAAGATTTGGCAATCAGAAAATGCTTCTATATCTTCTTCTTCTACAACATTACCTTGTTCTACAGTACTTTCTGATTCCAATACAGTCGCTGGCTCTACTTCAATTTCAATCATGTTATAGATTTTCTTTGGTTTTCCTACCTTCCCTCTCTCTAACCTTGGTCTACCGGGTCCTCGCTTCAAAATTTTATTTTCACAAGTACGAGAGTCAACAATTTGCCCTGTTGAGCCTGTGGTTGGCTCAGTTTCGATATGACGATCAACGATTTGTTCTACCGGAATATGATATGGCCCTGCGCTAGGCTCTATGCTGAATGTATCTTCCTGTATTTTCTCTATATGTTGAACTGTTGGAGCACGTTTAATTCTAACTTCTTGAATGCCTACTGTTTGCATCACTGCTTGTTCACTCTGAGGAGCATGCATAACTGTGTCTTTGACAGTATTTTTGGGATGAAAGTCTATTTTAACTAAGTTAGGTTCGTTCCTCTTGTTTTGCATCTCATCAATTCTGATTTCCAATGGATCAAAGTTAGAAGTCCCAGACTCATTCCGTCGATCAATGAATTTGTGAAATTTGACATCTCGAGAAACAACAAATTTGCGCTCTTGTGGTAGCCAGATTTTGTAACCTCTTCTGTCATCGGGGTATCCTACAAAGATGCCATCTACGCTGCGTGGTGCAAATTTATCTTTATTCTCATCTTTGTCCAGAACGTGAACTTTTGCTCCAAAGGGTTGCAAGTATCCAATCTTCGCAGACTGACCACGCCATTTCTCATACGGAGTCTCACCTCCTAAACTACTTGTAGGACAACGATTCCGAAGATGACATGCAGTTAACACAGCATCACCCCAAAATCCTGGCGAAAGACCTGATGACAGTAACATACACCTCGCCATTTGTACTAAAGTCCTGTTCATTCTCTCGGCTACAGGGTTTTGCTGAGGCGTTCCAGGAATGGTCAACCTTCTTCTTATACCTTCATTATGTAAATATTCTTCAAAGTCTTTACTGCAATATTCACCGCCATTATCAGTGTGAAAATATTTAATCTTCTTGCCGATCAGGTTTTCAACATGGTTTTTATATATCTTAAAGAATTTCAATGCTTCGCTCTTTCTATTTAATAAATACACCTCACACCATCTGGATGAATCATCAATAAACGTGATAAAGTATTTCCCTCCACCTAGAGCTTCATGGCGCATGGGACCTACAATATCTGAATATACAATTCTTAATTTTTCATCACATGGTCCACCACCCCTTAAGAAAGGAGACGCAGCCATTTTCCCACTCGCACAAATACTACAATCATACAATTGGTCTAAATCTTTCATTGTGACATTCATACCAGTCTTGTTTAAGAGCTTCATTAAATCTCTTCCATTAAGATGTCCCAAACGTTCATGCCACAATTTTATGTCATCTGACATTCTAGAAACTACTGAGACAGTTCCGATTCTGTCTTCAACGTAGTAGAGATTACCCGAACGATTTGCAATCAAAACAGTTTTGCCGTGGCTATCTCTAACATGAGCTGCCTTTCTATCAAATTCGATTTTATAACCTCTATCTACAAATTTAGCCACCGACATTAAATTGTATGTTACATCCGGAACAAATAATGTGTCATTCAGCTCAACACATGTTGTTGAATCATTTTTACCCGAAAGTAACCTTACAACACCCTTACCTTTTACATCTGCACATGACTTAGTTGCCAAGCTTAGCTTACCGGAAACAGGTATCAAAGATTTATCAAATTTAGAAGCGTCATTGCATAGATGCGAAGTGCACCCACTATCCAGGATCCAGCCCTCACTCCCGACGCCTGCAGCAGCAACTTCATTATCTGGAATACAATTAAATGTTACAAGTCCGAAATTAAAATTTTGTATATCATCTACGTGTTCCGATACATACTTATCAGCACTGTTTTTATATCGATCCTTATTAATCAACGCCTTACACTCAAAAGCCTTGTGGCCATATTCTTGACATTTCCAACATCTGCCTCTAAAATGTGTTCTTCCAAAACGGTCGATTGGCTTCATTCTTGCAAGAAAAGCTCCATCGGGGCTTTCTTTCTGTTGCCTTGAACAAAACTCTTCAATTATTTTTACCTTTAGTGCCTCGGGGTCTGGTAATACATCTCTAGATTCGATCGCACACCTGAAATTTTCGAAACTGGGTGGTAAGCTGTAAAGAAGCATTATGGAGACTAAATCTCTGTTCATTTCTATTTCCATGTCTGCCAGCTTGCTTTTGACATCAAAGAAACGCATAACATGTTCGCGTACATCACCATCTTCCGACATTTTGTGAAGTAGCAACTGCTTCAGCAAAGTTGCCTTCTTGGCAGGCCCCTTAGATGCATGCACTTCGTTCAATTTTAACCAGACCTCTCGGGATGTTTTGCAATCACGCAGATGTCGCAATTCACTCGGACTAATAGCAAGTATGAGATCTGACTTAGCCTTCGCATCTCCAATAGTCCACTTACGAGCCTCTTCCGGCTCGGCAGGCTTCTCGCTACTCCCATCGACGTAGCTCCAAGCGTCGTTCTTTACCAGAACCGCTTCAGCCTGAATCCTCCATGTCTCGTAATTTTCCTGCGTGAGTGGTTCTATTTTTACTGAACTCATTGCGTTGACTTACTTCTCTACGCCAACCAACTCGGAACTCAAATAGCAACCGTTAGATCTAAAAAGACTCGTTGGCTATTTTAATACGCTGGGCATCCTGGGCCCATAACCATTGTGGCAGGGTTCTCCGACAAGCACACAGTAGTTAAATAACACTAGTTTATTTAAGCGTATCAAAATATATTTAGAAAAACGTGTGTCACCATGTAAACAAATATAACGAGTGTCAAATAGACAAACTAAAAGAACATAGGCATAATTTCAATTCAAATCTGAGTAACACAATAGATATTAATCATAGCCAGTATGAAATAAGTCCATATATGCACATTAATATCCAACACTATATGCTCCAGGGGTGGAAGTGTAAATTTGCGTAAGTCGCGAGTTGGTGCAGCGGCCGTCAAGCCACTGGGCAGAAAGCGGTGTACACCTCTCTACACTCCTGAGCCGCCTACACCGGTGTTGCCCCTGGCTGTCTCTTGTGACGGCATTTACGGGGGCCCATTTAGTCGGCGGCAAGTCACCGCCTGCCTCGATAGCAAAGAGAAATCATTGTTATGGCAGGTGTCCGGACCTCTTTTCTATAGTTCCATCTCTTATCCATCCAACCTTCATCACCATAACCCACTAGTCTTTTCCATATAATCTCCAATAGCCTCTATATGCCTGCTGGGACCGGTTCACGGATATCTATTTTTGTGCCCGTGAATGGGTTGCAGCAGGTGTAAAACACAGCAAATTTCTCCAAAGGGCCTCTACGTGTTGGATCTGTATCCCCGCGCAAGCCTATCAAAAGACCGGGATTTATAGGCCCGTGATCAAAGAGAGATACAAATAATAATAAATTATTTATTAACTAAATATTTTGATTTGTATTATTTATTTTTCCCCAGTCCCAGTAGTCACACTACTTAATACTATACATATAAAGGTGATCTTTGTCGTTTTTCTTTGGTATATGACATCCAATATTTTATAATACATGTTAAGTAGTTTTTATTTTATCTTCTGTTATCAACCTAACAGGCAAGTAAATCCAGTATCCCTTAGGCGTTTCCTGTCAGACAATTTTAGATGTTTTATTATTAAAAATGATTTGAAGTTTAGCGTAGAATGAATGAAGGCAGTTCACAACGTAGTAAATAGAAGAAAATACTAATAGTGAATTTGACATAATTATATTCATGAATTAAAAGAAAGACACTTAAGATCAACCAGGCCAGGGTAAATGTTACTTTGGGATTATTGCGTCTATCAACATAATTTTTTTAAACGCTAGTTTTTACAGCTCCTACTGTCTAGTGGTGAAAGATTGAACTTGGAGGAACACAAGTACCAAAGAGGGCGTTTCAACGAGACGTATACATGCATGCAGTCGGCCAGGTTTGTAAATCAGTGCTACGCCAAACCTGCACAGTGTTTGAGATTAGTCAACAAAATTATAATACACCGTGTTTTTATTAATTTCTGTTAAATTAAAGGGAAGCTTATTTGGGTCAAAAATAATCAATTTGTCTAAGAAACTTGTATCTTAACTCTTACTGTTATTGAGTTATTAAAAAAAAAGAAGTGTATTGCAGCCTCCGTAGTCTAGTTGGTAGTGACCCTGCCTACGAAGCTGGAGGTTCCGGGTTCGAATCCCGGCGAGGGCATTATTTGTGTATTTATTCATCACAAATATTTGTTCCTTGGTCATGGATGTCTATGTATTTAAGTATCTATATGTATCTATCTATTATATATATCGTCGCCTGGTACCCACATCACAAGCCTTAATTGAGCTTACTGTGGGACTAGGTCGATTTGTGTAAGATGTCCCAGGACATTTATTTATTTATTTTATTTTATTGCAACCTTTATTACATCCTAATGAAACTTATTTTGACATGTGCCGTCAGTCACATGAGATCTTATTCTTAAGGTTCTCTCACACTTGCCATTTCAATTATTATGAACGAAAACGAAAAAAAAATAGTTTTACGAAATGTACAAAAGCCGATATACCAGGCAACTTCTATTAATGTCCCAAGTAATCCGTCCTATTTAACGGAAATCAATAAAAACATAGTGTACATTAACGGAAAATTTCAAAAATCACGATTTATTTCTTTTTAAAATTGGCATACGAAAAGTAATCTTTGCCGACGACGCTTTACGTTGGTTTCGTTACGATAAAGAGAGTTTCCAAAGTTGGGACGAAGTCGTAATTCTGTTAAAAAGACTTAAGTCTTAAGAATTACGACTATCGCCTGACTAGTGAAATAAAATCTTGTACGCAAGAAGAACAGGAAAACATTATTTATTTATCTATCATGAATGGCGTGTTGTCGCGATTGGTTAAAACGTTGTCTGAAAACACAACACTAGCAATTCTCTTGCACAGCATCCGCCCATGTTAAGCAAGGCTAATCATGACTCGCAGGAGGTGCGACGCCTTTGCCATAACTATTTCAATCAGCGGGCGCTATGAATGAGGACTGCATTGCGACAACAATAACGTGTATGGTTCTCATTGAAAAATTACAACTTTACAGGAGAGCAAAACAAGGGTAGGATCCTTATAACTTTTTTCGTGTTAAAGATAACAGGCTGAAATTTGACAAACACGGTTGTAATTAAATTTTTCCTAACTAGTGCGCAAAAACAAACTTTGCGCACGCTTCGCGGTAATTTCTCTTTTTGACGCACTTGTTATGAAAAACATCGTCCCTTACACGTGCAAAAACTTTTTTTTACTCGGGTGATTGTCGACCTCGTTTCACTCGGGCTCCAACTTTCACCCTCGCCAAGAAAAAGTCAAGCCCGTAAAAGGTCTAGGCCACTATGTTTATACTGAGTTATAGTGTATAAGTAGCTATATAAACAAATTAATGCCATATAATGTTTCGATGCTGTTAGGAGTCGCTTATCTATCGTATTAGGTAAACCTGTAATGGTAGATTTAAGTTATTATTATAATAAAAAAAAAATATTTTAAATAAAAAAATATTATATTAATATACACTATAGAGCGAGTGAATTAGGGACTAACGAACGAATTGTATGAACAACCTCTATTGATTATTATTGAAAGTCAAATGTATGTATACCTACTCATACTCGTACACAGGTTGTCTTATTACAAGGATATAAAATTCAAAATTGTTTACTTTTTTTTGATGTTCACTCTAATGGAATTCGCTCCAATATGAGACATGCATATGTGCTGATTACCAGACATCGGAATTCTGGTAGCATTTTTGAGCTGTCATAGGGACTTCTCGTTTATCGACTACCGATTATACATATGAATATCGATAAATACAGAATACAATACAAATTAAACAATAGGCGGTCTTATTGCTCATGAGCGATCTCGTTTAGATAACTTTTGAGTGGCTGAAAATGTTAAATAGAGATTTGCAATGAAAGCAATGAAAAATTAGTAATAAAATTCTTCTGAAAAATGTTTAATAGCCATAAAAAATCCACAAATATTAATAAGGATTAATAAAATATAATTATTTTAATTTCTATTTATAATTTCCTAAAAGTTGGTATCCAAAGGTTATCTAAAAGAGATCGCTCATTAGCGATAAGACCGCCTGTTGTTGTTTACTTCTATTTGTAATCATAATTATTTTACATTGTATTCTGAATTTATCGATATACATACGTATAATCGGTAGTCGATAAACGAGAAGTCCCTATGACAGCTCAAAAATGCTACCAGAATTCCGATGTCTGGTGATTACATATATTGATTGTCACGATTTTCAGTTGTATTTTAAAAACAATCGAGACATAATCGCGTTTAATATTATCCTGACGTTTTTGGCGTGACATTCCCCGCACTAGTTAGGAAATATACTATTACGGTTTATTTTATCAATTTAATTATAGTTTTCGAGAAAATGCAGATAGACTCCTAGATCAAGTTATATCTATTTTTCCCAACGTTGAGTTTACGGTTCTATCTACCAGTTAGAATGTTATACTTTGTTACTTTGGTCTATCAGGGACTTAGAACTTTATTATAATTATGGTTATTTTTTTCTATAAACTGTACGTATGTATGTAGGCCTATCTTGGACTTAGAATGTTATGCTGTGTAATAAAAATGTTGAACTCACTGTAAAAAATTCTATGTGTCATTTTAAAACCACAACATGAATTATCATTCTTTCTGACTAATTTATCTAAAATTGTTATGTACTTATGGGTACAAATCTTTACTAAAATATAAAAAAAATGTCTCAATAATATATCGTAATAGCATTTTATGCAACCCTTGTTTAAGAGAGGAGCTTGTTCAAAAAAGGTGAGTGGCGTGGGTAATAATTTGAGGCGAATCCGAAAATTGTTATTAAAGACGTTACGAGCATCATGAGACACATTATTAAATACGTCATGAGCATTAATTTTTAAAATACTTAAACACTGATCTGACTGATCTTTGACATTTTCTTATTAAAATTAAATAAATATATCGGTACAAAGCTGGCTTACCTATACATTAAGCAAGTTTTGCGGATAATGCTTTGATTTTGCTGGTGGTTGGACCTCCCGCAGGGTTCGCCCAGCTAAATAGTTAATACTGTGTTCCGGTTTGGGGGTGAGATAGCTGGGGTAAGATTTCTGGCTTAGAGGCAATCCATTTAAGTCCTCAGCGTAGGCAGTGCGCATAGGTGATTTTTTGGTCACTATGTCCAATTGTCCATGGGCCTGTACCCGCTTTCCATCAAGTGGGCTGAGAGCTCAGTTGTCTACCTTCGTCACATAAAAAAAATGCCTCAGTCGTTTTACTTCTGAGTCGATATTAAGTAAGTTTTAGTAATATTTTCAAAATTACTTCCGCTCCGATGGCTCGAGTTTTGTGCAATGATTACGTTTCCGTATTTATTACTCTTCCAGCCCATGTTAGAGTTGGTATATATATTATTGACATAACATGTTTTGCAACAAATTGTAAATGTGTAGGTACTTACTTTCATTTTACTTTATAGTTTTTCGGAAATTGTTTTTTGCGTAACTTAATAACCAAAGAAAATGTAATAAAGTTATAAAATACCAATTTTACAGCTTTAGGTCGAGACGAATATTCTAAAGGTATATTGATCTTATTAAAACGCATTTCACTTAAATTCAAGTCTAAAATAAAGCAACAAATACATTTCAGTCTTAAATAAAACCATTATTCTCAAAAAAATGTCCACATTTTTTTTGGTATTGCTGGCTTTGAGCTCGAATTTAGTAACCTGCCGCAGAAGAACCGGTCTGCGCGTCTACAAGGGATATCCTGACATCCAAAACGAATTTTTTTATATTGTGCTAATTCATATACAATACCAACCGTACCATAGACTATGTACTGGGAGTCTTATTGCTGAAAACTGGGTATTAACTGCAGCACATTGCTTGGAAGTCGCTGCGCCATTGCTCATTAGGTACGGAAATTTCACTGCGCCATACGATGCAACAGATTTATACTCAAACGAATTAAGCAGATATATACATGCAAACCCGTCCCGTAATGACATAGGACTAATTCTTGTTGATTATATACCAAAACCGGTCGTGAAACTTCTAGTAGCCGATTACCAAACTTTGCATGGGTTGCAGGTGAAATACGCGGGGTTTGGGTTAAAGACATTGAAGCAAAAGGTCTCCCCCTACGCGCCTGTAGAAAAAGTGATGGAATTGCAAGCTGGACCCCTGCAAGTCGGGGAGGGAATATTAATGCCGTGTACCAACATCAAGAATTATGGAGTTTGCATTTGTGTGGCCTCGAAGTGTACCAACAAGATGCAGGACAGTCGGATAGGGGACTCTGGCGGGCCGCTCATGCACGACGGCCAATTGGTGGGGGTAGTGAAGGGGGCCGCTTCGAATTGGCTCACGATGGGCGGAGGGGCATACACTCCCGTCAGCCTCTATGTAGATTGGATTGCAAACGTGATAGCGTCAGTTCCACAACTTCCCTATACCAAGCAAGGCAAAAAGGGTCTACGAAAATTGATGAATTAAGTCATTTCTTTCATACAAACTTCGCATTATGAAGTATATCAAAACTTTGTATATGTGATACAAATGTGTAAATGTGGTAAATTCATTTCAGATATCAATTACGTGATAAAAAAAATAAATAAAAATACTTGAGAAATCCTACATCGTCAGTTTATTTAATCTACATCCAGCACTCCTTCGTAACATGTATAATAACTCTTTAGATGGCATTAACTTTTTAGAACGCATTCAGAAGCCATATTCAAATACCGTCTTAACCATTGTTAAACGAATTTTTCCACGAAGCCACCTGTGTAACTGATTTAGAACAGTAAATAATTTGTTGATTAACCTGTGTACATGAGTGAGAGTATTGTCACGTAATATGGTGAGTATTAACAGTTAAGTACCCAACAGTTACAAAGAGGTCTCTAAAAAGCAGGAAAAGCTAGTGGCTTCCACGCGCAACGAGTTGCAATACAGCGTGGAAATGAAGCAGGAATGAACCCACGGCATCATGCCACAGTGTTTCGTCTAGAACAAGCTAGGTGGATAAAAATTTTTTTTTTCTATTTTTGGGTAGGATTATGGTCAATAATGTCCAATGAAACAAAATAAATAATATTTTTTATTTATAAAAAAAAATTAAAAAAAATGTTTTCAAGTGTAAAAACAAATATTTATGTAAAAAAATATAACAATAATATCCCTACAATTAACACAAAATAAAAAACTTATTAATACAATAAATAAAAAAAATATAGACTTACAATTATACCAAAAAAATACAATAAATTGCAAAATAAATGCAAAAAATCATTTAATTTCTTATTCTACTGTATTATTATTTATTAATTGTCATCACCATCGGACTAATTCGTCGTATCAGAAAGATAACAATGTTCCTCTTTTTGGGATGCCCTCCGAGGTATGGACTATCTGTTTTCTATAATAGGAGCTTCAGAAAGTTTTAGCACTTTAGCTGGAAATATGTAATTTTTTAGAAACTCTTAATTTAACTCTCGAAAACTGTCGAAGATGTCACAAGTAACATTGAGAGTAAGTCTAAATCATATGTTAATCTCTCAGCACAGCTTAACTGCCAGGAATTCATAAAAAAACTATGATCGTGGAAGTTTGAAGATGTATTGGGGTTTTCGTTGATACACGTTGATATTTCTAATTACTTTTGCTGTGTTTCTGTTTCCTGCTAAACGCATGGTCACTTCGGCATCAGCAGCAGTTAAAAGTTTCCCAACACTACGCGATTTGACCAGATCTTCAACTCAGCGTTTTGGAAGATGAATCTTCGAAGTTTGTTTTTGGTCTTCCTGCAGAATTTATATTATCTGACGATGTTGATGGTTTCGGTTGAGTTGTATGAACTTTAAACTGTACGTTTTAACCATCCAACCAAATTTTACACTTAGCTAAAAGTCTTTCCTTTGATTTTGCTACGACACTCCATTTGGAATTATTTTTTGATTAATTATTAGTCAAAATATCTTTTATCCGTCTCTCAGAGTCTTCAGTCATATCATGTAATACAAATTTAGCTAAAATATAGCGGTAAAGATGTGCATTTCTATCTTATTTGGGTCAAACGCAAACCCATGTTCGGAGTCTTTCCGGTGGACAATCTAAAAGTTAAGGCCTATAAAGCTTGATTTTCTTATGAAAGCCTAATCTTCATTAAGACGTCCTCCTTTTCCATTGCTTTGTATGATAAAAATCATTACTACCTGTCCACAGGCTGTTAACTAACGACCACAGGAAAGAAAAAGTGCGTGTTCAGCTGAACTGTAGAGCCCCTCTTTCCTGTGGCCAAAAGTAAGCAACTGGTAGGAGTGTAGTCGTGATTTTTATCATACAATTCAATAGGAAAGGAGTGCCTTTAAATGACAATAAGGGTTTAATAAGAAAATTAACTCTCATAGCCCTTAATTTTTAAAATGTCCACTGGAAAGACTTGTAACATGATTTTAAGTTTGACCCATTTCCCGTTTATCAACCGTTGTTCAAAAAGCTCCATCCTTGAAATGGAGAGTAGGTGTTCTGCAAAAAAACAAAAAAAAAATGTTGGACTCAAGTGTACTCAAAAAAATATCCAAAATCATAAAGGGGAAGAGTGCACCTATGTTATATAAGAAATCTAAACCTGTGTCAAGTGGTAGCAAGTGATTGCCGGTCTACCGAAATTTTGAAACCGCGAAAAGAGGGATACGTATTTAATACGTTCTTAAACTGTATACCATTACGCAATAGTATCATATACCAATGTATTTTAATAAACAACATAAAGTACTTACCCTCGGTTATGAGATCCATGACCAAAACTGTTCACAATTATTATCTTTTAAGCAAAAGATGTTGTTAAAGGAACTGCAAAACTGCAACTGATTTAATAGGGCGATTGCACTTACCTCATTAGCTAACTTTAGCAACCTATGGCTCACAAAATAATATAGTCGAACATAATTTACTAACTGATTTGGGAGTTTCTAGGAGTTGTTTAGCTTATCTTATTACTCATTAGTAGAAATTTGATACTGAATTTTGTCCACCTAGCTTGTTCTAGACGGAACACTGTGCATGCAAATTTCTCAAATATATTTTTATTTTAATTTGGAGGTTTGGATTTATTGTTATTTATTTATTGGCTTTTACATTTGATGATTTCGTTTATCATTACAAAATTTACTTTACAAAATAAAATATGTACAATACGAATCACAACAAATTGAGGAGAACAGATAATGTTTTTCTCGTTAAAGGAAATAACACAATAATTAATGATATCAGTAAGTAAACGTATGCATGGTGCCCGGGAGGAAGAAGAAATTATTTAGAGCATAATCCTGAACATATTTAGATATAAAAATCTCATGTGAAGTTCGATGGATTCTGGCTAATTTTAAAGATAATTTATATATTATTTTTAAATAAATATAATGAAACTGTTTAATTTACATGTATTTAGTCGCTACGCACGACAAGATACTCGTATTTATAGTTATTATGTGACACGAAAGTTTAAATTCAATTTTTTTTAAAGAAGGAATTTAATTCCAATTTTAAAAAAACGCGTTTTTGTTCGCGTTCTCAGGGCGCCGGTGCCTCGAGTTCGTAGTAGGTTCGCTAGACGCTTTCAATCATTTATTTTTCCCTACATTTACAATGCTGTGATTAAGCGATGTGACATCAAACGCTGTTCTATTCCAAGGGCTAAATCACCATTAAGAAAATTACTACTCCCTTTAATTTACAAGGATTCTGAGGATATGCTGACCTGAACACTACAACATTATCTCACACATCTCCCTTTACATAATTACTTCGTACATTACACATACACTCACACACCTATTTATTCACAATTTTACAGTAAGAAAGGTCTAGTGACGGAACCCAAAGTTCCCATTTAATTCATAATATTTAATTTAATTGTTTGCTAACTGTAAGTTTGCATGCCCTTAGTTTCATTTATAATTAATTTTTTCAACACTCAGTTTTTTGTTATATCACGCATGTAGCTGACTTCCACGATACAGGCTTTGCCTAGTGTGGGAATCGTAAACATTTGCTCACATATTTATGAACTCGACTGTACATTAAAACTTACAGTTACGCCGTTTTAAATTATTTTAATAATGCATATTATTATATTGAGGAGTTCAAACTAAAATTATTAAACAACTCGAAATCGTTTATTATGCAAGAACAATGTTGTGTTTACTCGGTTACTTGCTTATTTATCCATTATTTTCTGCATTTTTTCCTTCAGTTTATCCTTCAGTTTCTCCTTTAGCTTCTCCTTCAGCTTCTCCTTCAGCTTCTCCTTTACCTTCTTCTTCTTCTTCATACTCATATTCTTCGCTTTCTTCTTTAATTGCATTTTCTATATTTTCTTTAGCGTCGTCGTACTTGTCTTTAAGTTTTTTAATTTTTTTAATTTTTTTGCCATACTTATCTAATTTCAGTACTTTACGAACTTTATTCACTGTTTTTACAACTTTTCTTGTTACGTCAACAGCTTTTTTTGCTACATTAACAATTTTTCTAACTTGGTTAACGGCCCTAATAGCTCTGACTGCGATATTAATTAATCTTGGAAGAACTCTTGGAATCACTCTTATTGCTATTTGTACAACTGTCTGAAACATGAAAACAAAAATTAGTTTATTTAAGTTGTTGTACCGGTGTTCAAACATATGGCTAACTGTGGGCGATATAGTAATAGTATGACACAAGCTCCGATCAGATAGTCCAACTCTGACCAACACCACATTTGAAACGCCTGCAATCTTTAATCTCTAATCTTCCGCAAGATTCGGATGTCTGTGACCTCAACTAAGTAGTTAGTTCTTTTTAGGTATGTAGGTACCAATTTCATGTATTTTTGTCTTATATATTTTTGGGTAATAAATGTTTTAGTATCGTAAAAATATTCCCCGGAAGAGGAATAATTACATAGGAAACATCTCAGGGAACATTCCCAAGATCCCGGGAATACTTCATGAGTGGGGAAATATTGAAGATAACTACATACTATAGTAACTACTTATTTTAAGTGATAACTATCAATATCATTTAAAATAGCATTGAGTTATGTTGAAGCTAGTTATTATTAGTATCATTATAAATAGTGATAAAATGAAAAAAAAAATAACAAATTGGCTTAAAAAAGGCTTTAAGCACGTTAATGCTAATAGCCTTGGATTTTCATAACATAAACTTGTAATTACGCACAATTATGTTAAATGAGTGTTCAGTTAAGCTTGCTATTTACGCAAGAATGGTAAAGCATGCATAATTCCACATTACCCTAACTTATAAAAAATATCTTTATCTACGTACGTTTATTAGGTTTATTTATTATTAATAATTCTACTTGCAATAATTATAATTATTTTTTTTTTAAAGAAATACAATGTTTTAGTGTGGTTTAATTTTAATTATATTATTCATTGTGTAGTGAGTAGTAGATAGTATTAGCTCAATAAAGTTCTGTTGGATTTTCATATTGATTATTTATTAATTAAGTCTTATTATACATCATATAATGCGTTGAAATACTTTAAATTGGATATTACTATTAAAGATTTAGGATTATTATTGTTATATCAAATATTTCAAAAAGTTACGATTTTATATTTATATTAATGTGCTTTCTTAGCCTAGTTTTAAAGATTTGCATGCTTTTTGCTTCTTTTATGCTTTTTGGTAGGTCATTATAGAGTTTCGCGCCTTCATAGAGGATGCATTTTTTTCCGTAGCTTGTTCTTGGTGTGCGTAAAGTGAGATCGTTAGCATTCCTTAATTTAATCTTCCGATGAAGGTGTTTTTTTGTAAAATTAATTTGCACGTGTATTTTTTTATTCATTACTTTTTTGATAAGTATGCATGTTTTGTACAAGTAAGTTTTGGGAATGTTCAAAATATTTGTTTTGGGGTAAATTTCTTTTGTCGGTGTCAAGTAATGGTATTGAAATAGGGCTTTTATCAGCTTATTTTGTGCTCTCTCAATTAAATTGCAATGAGTTTTTGCAGCTGACCCCCAAATTTCAATAAAATAGGTTAATATGAGGTTGTATTAGAGTGTTATATATGGTATGTTTTATTTGCGTTGGATAACATCGAGTGTTTATACGCAGTGCTCCTGTCAAAGAAGTTATTTTAGTTTTAACTTTCTCAATGTGGGCTTTCCAATTTAAGTTTTTGTCTAGTATTAGACCAAGGTATTTTTCCGTATTAACTTTATTTATCATTTTATTGTTTATTTTTAAAGGTTCCTAATTGCAAAGTTTTTTGTTTTTAGCCATAAAAATTATATAGTTTGTTTTATTGACGTTAATTGTTAGGAGATTTTCTTGAAACCATGTATTAAGCCGATTGAGATCAGTCTGCGCATCCTCTGCAAGTTTACTGATTGAGTTTCCGAAATAAAATAGACTTGTGTCGTCAGCGTAAAGGGTTATATCTCCCTTTAGACCCAATGTACTAATGTCATTTATGTATATTAAAAATAGCAAAGGGCCCAGGATAGATACTTGAGGAATGCCGCAAAGTACTGATTTCGAAGTGCTTTGGTATTTGTCGATTTTGACCACTTGACGTCTATTTGTAAGATAGGATTTAAGCATGTTCAAAGCAATTTGGTTGACACCTATATGTTGTAATTTGTTTAAAAGTAACTCATGACTAATTGTATCGAATGCTTTTTTTAAGTCTATAAATACCCCCAAGGCAAGTTGTTTTTTAACAATACTAAGTTTTATTTTGGTTACAAGGTCTACGGTTGCTGAAAGTGTACCAGATTTAGGTCTGAAGCCATATTGCTTTTCAAATAGGAAATTAATAGAATTTAGGTAGTTTTCTAGTCGAATGTAAATATCGATATAAAATGTCAAATCGGTAAGTCTTCTCAATATAAACAGTACGGCATTCGATCTCAAGTAATATCAGAATAGAGACTTTATTTGACTGTTTACGATTTAAAATAATACAAGTGACTAAAATGAGGAATTAACTACCGTCATTTTGTTTATTGATATTTTGCTGTTATGAAAATATTATAATTGTGAAAAATTGCATGTAAAGTACATTTTAGTTGGAAATGTGAATTCGACGGTGGAAAGGAGAAACCCCTTAAGCGACATTTTGCTAACTTTTCAGGAGAGCGCTTAAAAGTGTAATCTACTAAAAATAAAATCGTAATTTTTTTCTAATTGTCTTAGACAATTCAGTTGTATGAACGTATTTTATTAAATTTTAATACCTATCCATTTATAGTAACATTATTGTTAAAAACAGAATGTTCCAATATAAATGTCGCTTAATTTAAATTGACCTTATAAAATACCACTAGAAACCCTTTAAGCGACATTGCAATTTTTAGGCAGGTACTAGAATAAAACAATGAAACGACCACAGAATTAGACATGGATAGAAGAAACAAGTTCGTTCATTTGTATGGCG
>JALPQI010021268.1:0-21871 GCA_025490895.1 Thaumatotibia leucotreta
GTTCCCGCTTCTTTTTGAACCAAACGATAAATAACTGCATAAGTCATTGTAATAAAACGGCATTTTATGTAATAGCGACGACGACAAAACAATCATATCACTTACATTATTGAACACTGCAGCAGTTAGTGGGTTCATTTATGAATATTTAGTCATCATTCATCAGTGAAATCATCGTCTGTAGTTCGAAGATTTGACTGCTGACTGAATTAAACCGCCAACAGCTGCAGTATCTAATCATGAAAACGACACGACTGTTCTTTAAGAATATAATTACGTTGAAAAACGCTTGATATCGATCTCATAATTATGATGTAGTTGAAGCTGAAGGCATTTTTGTTAACTGATTTTTTATTATGTCTTTGCACTGTGAGAGAAGTCTTTAATCTGCCATGTCTATATTTATAATTTCAAAACTACGTTCCTAATGCTGAATGATAGACTGTTTTTGTGTACTAACTAAATGCACAAAATTATAATAAAACGGCTAAACTCATGTATATTCGGTAAATATAAAAAGTGGATAATAAACAGATGAGCACCAAGCAACTCGCTGAGCCCATTGAGATAAACGGGTTGAGGGTGGTCTTGCGCCGGCACTGATGCCATGTCCGACTGCGGGTTTATGTCACCGAACAGTACGTAACAGATGATAAGCACACGAAGTCACTGTGTGCACAAAACCATCATTATTAGCTCGGAGATTACTGGCTTCTATGCCGTTGGCTCAGTCCAGCCCCCATTCCGATTAAAATTGCTCTTAATCGCTCTGTATATCTTCCGTGGCAGGTAGCATCTTTACTGTACCAGCATCCTCGCTTTATCAAAGCGTTTAAGAAATGCAATGTGCCTATATCGTATGCGTCCACCACAGCCGAGCTATATCTATCTCCCTGTCCTTGACACTCCGAATGTGCTCCGAGTCTTGTAGACCCTAATACGTCGTTCCTTAACGAAGTCGTACGGTATCTCATAAACACCCGAACTGCCAAGTGAATTTCCGTCCTTTGGAGATCGTAAGAAGTACTCATATTGGTATGAGGACGCAAAATGGTTTTAATGCTACACCTTCGGCGTAAAAGGCGTCCAATTCCGTTTGTCACTCCTGTAATATGAGGCAAGAATGATGGTGCCCTCTCTACTGTGTGGTGATGTCGAATCGTCCCTGAGCTCCTTGTACGCTGACTTTGTCTCCAACCATATCTGTTCCTTTCCAAGCTCTCCAACGTCTCGTCTCGTCTGACATGTTGCAACAGTTTAGATAACAGGAGGTAATAAATAGGAGATGTCTGTGTCCAGCAGTGGACCGAAATAGGCGAATGATGTGATGTGAATAAAATATATAAACTCATTTCGCATGTATTGTGAATCCCAGAACCGCGAGGACAGGTTTGCGAGATAATGGTATAAGCCAGTTTGTGGTATAAGCAGGTAGCTTTTCTATAGACTTTTTTGTGACAGACGATCATTCTGACCTAGCATTAATAACCCATCAAGAAAACGAAGTGTCCCATCCACCTCTCTCTTAAATGTGAACTTTATTCTGGGATGCATCTCATTAAGATCGGTTAGTAACACATCAACAACTCTATCAGGAATTACAGCAAAAACGTCATCCACATTTTGTAACCAGCATCTCGGCCTTTTCAGACAACTTTTGAATGCCCTCTGATTAAATTTATCCATGAAAATGTTGACCATTACCAGAACTACATTGTAAGAGAACTCTTTGCTTCAATCTGCAAATAATACTCCCCTTGCCAAACGAAAAAGCAACTATTCAGGCAATGTTCGATGAATTTCATGTGCACAGTCGTTACGAGCTACAACATGTTTAATAATTTTTATAGTTTCCAATACTCGCAAACAATGAAGCTACATCAAACTAAACTACATAGTCTCGTCTTCTTTCAACACGATATTTTCCAAAAACTGTACAAAAACACTTTACCTGATCTATTTTTCATAATAAAACATACAAAAAAACTATTCACCTGCTTAATTTTCTCAAAATATTCCATCAGGGTTCCATAAAAATACTATTAAATTGTTTGTTAAATGGCATAATATAGTAACTAACAAAAAGTTTTTATAATGTGTCCGCAAAATAATGTTGTAAATAATAGATACGACAAAACTTACACGCATAATTCCAACGTATCTTGTAGTATGTATTACTTACGATCAATGACCATTTATGACCACCGGCGTAAAGTGAAGTAAGTAATACATACCACAATTTTTAGATTCTCTTCTCCGTCATATACTGTCGTAAGTGCAATTCCGGCAAAAATATGAAATATATCAGAGAAGTAATTATACACTATAAAGATAGTATCTTTGTTATTGATTATGCCAATTTTCAAAGCAATCCATTAAACTATGTGACTACAGTACACATTTCAAACTTTAAAGTGCTCTCCTGTAAACTTGCCATTTTCAACTTACGACAACTTACGTAGGGGCCGTCGAAATATTCAAAAATTTGTAAAAATTGTTTCGAACTAGACGAACTCCACTGCATCGGGGCTCGTACTTATACGCCATAGGAGCTTTTGAGAGTAAAGAACTGTCAACAAGCGTATAACGTGAGTATGTTTGCATTACATTGCGGGCTAAATTATTTTGTAGGTATGGATATTTTTTTTGTTGCAGCTCTAAGTATATATTATCTAATAGCCTTTACTTTGTCCTATACTAACCACCGTTAAGAGATTCGCCCGTATTAGACTTACACGCTGTATATTTTATCTTAGTCTGATTTTTCAATAATCATTACACCGTAACACAATTTAAGTTTTAATTCGATTCCTATGATCAAAATACTCAAATAAAATGATATAGTAACTGTGTACATTTTTAGTGAATTCATTTTCAACGTTGTATTCTCTTTTCACTCATCCTTGTTGTTGAATTTGATCTTAAATAATCATAAAGTCTTAAATATACATACATACTATCAGGATTCAACGATGAACATTCAAAATGTAGCAGTAATTAAATTCGCTTGATCGTATAATGTCGAACCTACTTGTCATACAGTAGTTCACAATGGAGCGGCTTTTATCTGTAATTTTTATGATATGTTTTGGTTACTGTTTATTGATCTCCACAGAAAACAATCAAAATGTTCTGACCCACTAATCTTATCAAATATATATATTCATTGAATAGATTTAATAAGCCCTCAGTGAGTGGCCATAATTCAATTTAGGACGCTATCTTGTAATAGCACACTCTTTGGGTCACATTGCCCTGATTACATTAGTTTCTTCCCATAATTATCCGGCGTTCATTAGGGATATTAGCGCGAAGGCATAGTATAATCTATCTTCAGCTTATTATTTCGTTTCATTCGTTTGTCCTTATCTGTCACTTTAACATTGCGGTTGGTAGAAAGAAGCTAAAATAATACGTCTCGTAAGTGTTTAAAAAAATGGGGCGAGTCTTACCCCCTTGTAAGACTTGCCCCATTTTTTTTTTGAGTTATACACTCGTAGTCAAAGCTCAACAAGTTCTGTTGCAATGTCCCAGAGACTCAAGTCCTTCAAGCCGAATTATAGGGAGTTCATAAACAGCCTTCTTAGGGTTATAATTACTTTGGATTTGGATAAAGATTTCACAAAATCAACTTTCTCAATCTATCCTTCTCTAATCTGTATATTCTAAATCTTTTCTAAAACATGGCTTTCCTTTTGAACAGATAATTCAAAAGTGCATTTTGTTTGCAGTACCTACTTATTAAGACCACAAAATAGACATTCCATTGATCCATAGAGAGTTAGCCAGTTAATACCGTGTTAGTTAGCGAAATTGTGCAAGTAGGTCTAAGACTCAAAGAAATACTTCTCTCACGACTCGGAAGGACAATAATTTAATCCAAGAACTGCGGATTCTATGTTGTAGTTATAGTTAGTGACATGACTGTTCCGCCTTTCTTTGATACCTAACATGTAAATAAATTCAATATTTCGGAGTAGGTATGTGGATGTGCTGTAGGTATACCTTGATATAGTTTTGTGGGTACACCGATTGTGGTGATTGTGTTGCCTCCCTGTCACACTGACGCTTGAATTTACAAGTCCGAGAGAGAGGCAACACTTCGCTTATGCTTTGACTTGTCTCTGTCACTCAAATAACGCCCTCATTGGAGTGACAGAAACAAATCCTCGAAAAATACGAGTTTCTAAGTTCGCGATAGTAGGGCTGATCACTGGGTGCTTAGCCAAGTTGCCAATCGCTAGCGCTTAGTCGTCAATCGTAGCTAACTGTCTTTGTCGCACTAATATGAAAGAGTAACAGAGAGGGAAAACTACGATACGCTACTAAGCGCTAGCGCTTGGCAACTTGGCTAAGCATGCTGGTCAGCTTTCATCGACCTTCCCCGTTTGTTGACGACTGCTGCAACCTTACGATGTCGTTTCCGACGCTGAATGGCGTACAGGTGTGATAAAGGGATCTGGTATACGAGTATTATCTCGAAATTGCTCGGACGGTCACTCGGGAGTATAAGGAGCAGGAGGAGGAGCCCGGCGGCTTTGTGAGTTTTAGGGTCGTCGTTTGCCGTATGACTCCACAGGAAGGAACTGCAGATTTGAGTAACGCTTGTACTTGATTTAGTCCGAATTAGATTGCTAGCGAAATCTCACAGCTTATATCGCCTTGATGGTTGCCATCCTTGTAATAGGTGCTTGGTCGCCAAATTGATGGCATTTTATTCGATTTATTCATATACAGTTTGATGGATTAGCCACCTATTATGTATTTTTGGCAATCATATACAACGTGTTACCCAGGCCACTGAAGACCTTGTACGGGGTGATTTGGTAGGTTATGCTGAATACATTTTACTATGGAGCTAACTCAGAAATCTCAAAAAAATTTGGCTCTCTCATACAAAATGTGATCGATCGATCAAAATTTATGAAAAAGGCCAGTTTTTTTTAGATTTCGTGATTGGCCCCATAATAAAAGTTGTTCAGTGGCCTACTACATCACCCCGGTCAAGTTTTCCAGTGGGTCGTGTAACGCCCTGTATAATGAAGTAGTACTATGTCACTCAAAATAGCTTAAATTGAGAAATTACCATTTGTTTATCCAGTTGTATACTATACACACATACCTAGAACCTATATTTTCCAGGGCTGACATACGCGCTGACCCTCGATACAGACCTCTTATTCCCGTTTTCAGATTGTCCCGTATATCGCCTATTAAAGACAACAATCGACCCTAAGCAAACCACTTGTGTCGTCAGAGGGGAGAACAAACATAAGAAAACCGTAATGGCTGCCTTCTGAGATCCCATGAGTGATCTGCTAACTACTTCACAAAACAGTTTCAGTTGACGTTGTTAGAAACTAATACAAACATAAATTGACCTCAAGACCGATAGTATTTATGAATGAACGAAGCTCACATTTATACTGGTTGTAGGCGATATGCCAAGTAATCCTTGTGAGTGTTCAAAGAGCCCTTCGTAAATCCTCTATTCGAAATAAGAGCCTCTATTCTTATAATTCCCTGAAGACTGATTCAAATTGCAGTTTCACAGAATACTGATCCAAATTTTAGTGATATGATTTTGTTTTCTTGCAGTATCAAGCCAAAACAGAGAGTGTGACTCGAAAATTAAAAATTGTTTAAGCGAGATATCGTTTTCATAATTGCAGATTGAGTAATTTTTACGTAAGTTTTTACAATTAATATTATAATAAAATATTTATTTATAATTATAAAACATGTCAGTACAAAATTAATCATAATAAAAAGAAAAACTTAAAACTACACTTAACACTAAACATCTTAAAAAATAACTAAATTACACAAAACCTTAAAAATACACACCCTAATCATATATTAATATTATTGTATCATTTAGATGTTGGATTTGTTTTATGATTTAAAGTTTGTTATTTTCTTCGGTTACCGCGACAGTTCTTCATGAAATAGCGGTCAATTTACGCTATATAAAATTGATTAGGATTACTTTAATTACATCCCGACGTTTCAAACACAGTACAGGGTTCTACCTGCAGGGTCTAAGGGTAAAAGGAGGTATGACAGAATTACCTCCAAGAAAAGAAGACAAATTAGTAGTTACAGATTTAATTTATGTTTAAAGTTTTTGACGATATTTTATTTATATATACCTACACTGTGACATTGTAGTTTTTAATTAGAACTAAATAATCTAATCTACGGTTCAATGTACGGTCATGTTTTACAACAGATCCCAATTTTTTTCCAACCTAGAGATGGCGAGGTCTTGTTGGGATTAAACTAACCCCCGGATTAAATCAACGCTCATAATAAGATTCTCAAACTCTATATCCACTTAAACACTCAATATACAGTCTGAATAAACAATGGTGATCTAATTTAGACGAGACCTTTCAAAAATCCAGCCCAAAAGGAAATGTGCCGAGACGGGCAGAACAAAGTTTTCTTATAAATCAGCCCTGATGATAATTAATTACAGGCTACATAACTAGATTGGTTTGCGTTAAGTTGATTAAAAAAATAGGAAAATCGTGCCCAGCTAAGGACATGGGCACACTAGAATGTATGATTAGATATCAACTTTAAAACATGTAGCCACCCAATATAAAAAAGGCCTATTAAAAGTTTAATGAGGAGTACCTTTTCAGAAGAGCTTATTTCCTCTATGTCAATAGAGATTATTTCTCTCATGAAAACATAAGAAAACAACCTTTGTTGACAGGGTGAAAATAAGCCCATTTGAAAAGACACTCCTCAAAAAATCACCAAATTTAAAATAAAAAACCGACTTCAACCAGTTTCTCCATGATCCCATAATCATCAAACCTTAATAACTTGGTGCCAGTCGAACCACGACGGTTTATTTTGAAGTCGGTTAAAAAAAAACAGAATTAGGAATTAAAATCGGTTGGCGTGATATTGAGTTATCGTTCATTTGTCGTGCACATGCAATGGATATTTAAGACGATATAATCGTTTCTCATAGATCCCACTGTGGGCCGAATTAAAATGGGCCTAATCGGAAAGTATCAATTTCAAATAAAAAAAATAACGTAGAAAATTGGTTCACCCATTAGTCGACAGTTTTGAGGTAGGTACCTAATATAAAAAAAACATACAGTCAAATTGAGGACCTCTTTTCTTCAAGACGAATGAAAAAAAAAACTGGCATATTTATTGCCTGGATTTCAAAAGGAGTTTACTATAATTTATTGGCAGTTTAAACAAAAATTTGTAGTAATCGGTACATACAACAGATGACTTTCTTATGTTATTCACTCTTATTCATAAATGTGAACGTTTAAAATACTCTAAGGCAATTACTATTTCAAGTCAATACATATTTACAGTCAATTTTAACTGCCACATATTCCATGTAGCAATCTCACGAACACCCTCACCAGGTTAAATAGAAAATGGCAGATGGGCCCTTACAAATTAATACGTACGATACCCCTTACAAATCAATCGACAAATTCGTACAAGGGCTTCTCTCCTGGGGTCCAGATAATGGGGTCAGCAGTAGCTGAAAACACGGGTCCAATCACCTTTGGAATCGGCGTTGTGATTTTATTTATTTGTATCCCTACTAATATTACAAGTGACAGGGTAACTCTAACTGTATGTGTGTCTGGTATGCTTTTATGCCGACACCGTGTTGAAAAGCATAAATATAATTATACTTAATATATCTCGGAAACTTCGAAATAGTTCATAGGGATAGACAATAATAAAGATAAAGCGCATATTGACTAATCACAGAAAGATATGACATACACCTAAGTGGAATCTTGGTGTATCCACAAATCTTCTAATGAAGTGCTTCTAGAAACCTGGAAAGTTTGAGAGCCACCCGGGAAAAGAAAGTGCCAACGGGAAGAAACGAGATTTTTAAAAGCAGTTGCTCATTACGGTCACGTAATTCGAGATCCACATTAAGAAATGAAACTCGTAACGCATTAATTTTGTTTTTATACGGGAGTGGTAAACAAGCGTAGCGTCGTGAGAGTAAATGGGGAAATGAAAACTTGAAACTCTCGCAGTATTATAAACAACGTAAAAACGTAATGTAATTACTTTC
This sequence comes from Thaumatotibia leucotreta, assembly GCA_025490895.1. Classification (NCBI taxonomy): domain Eukaryota; kingdom Metazoa; phylum Arthropoda; class Insecta; order Lepidoptera; family Tortricidae; genus Thaumatotibia; species Thaumatotibia leucotreta. The sequence continues at coordinate 8,084 of JALPQI010021268.1, forward strand.
ATTGTTTTTATGTTGACTATTTATCACGGTTATATTGAGCAACTTTACTATGTGACTAACTCCAAAATAGAAAAAAATTGTCTCTCTACATCCCATCCCTGAGGTCTCAGAGTTATTTCTCCTCCAACCTATCACACAATATAATCTTGCGTTATATATATATAGCTGCATGCATAATGCATTTTGTCGGAACATGCTGACTAGTTTCGTCTCTTCCGCAATGTAGTCAGGCTTGTTCATTGCTTCGTCCCATCACCTGAAGATGCCTGTTGAGGGTGTTGTATCCCGTAATGACTCCGGTCAACATCCTCATGCTAGTTTTCTCCAAACTCTTAAAGTATCCGGTTCTCCTTTGATCTCTGCCATCTTACATAACTTTAGCTGGCCTAGAATGTATCTCGGGAACCATAAAACAAGAGGAGGTTCTCAATTGGACTGTTTTTGTTTTTTAGAGATATCGAGTAACATACCAATAGCCAAGGCTCGGAACCGGTTTAAAAAATACCGGTAAATAGCGGTTTATTTGGGTTTTACTCCGAGCTATAAGGAGAACGCGAACGTTTTAAGAACGTAACTATAAACCTCAATAAACCGGTTTAATCCACGATGGCTGGCGGGCGGCGGTAGGTACCTACGCCGCGCCGCTGCGCCGCGTAAATGAAGACATGCAGAGACTTGTTTTCTTAGTAGAGAAAGCGCCCGTGCATTTGTGCGGTCGATATTTGATCTGCGTGCTGACTTTTAATCGCGTTATTCCTTAATAACTAGTGTCCGACCGAAACATGTTTTTTTGCCGAAACAGAAATTGAAACCGAAGGTTCAGTTCTGATTATAGTTTCTGCCGAGACCGAAACCGAACCTTTTATAAATGTGATTAAAAGGTCGAATATAATGACAACAGATATTTTTTTACATATATGAATAATTTTAGAATTATAACTGACGTGAGACTCAAACATATTAAAATATTATCGAACTGGGTTAAATACTCACGTACTTAAGTCGATGATTGCTCGACATGTTTCGACCCATTAAGAGGGTCCTCGTCCGGAGCACCCTCGACCAAAGCCCGACGCGTACTGCGGGCTTGCGCCCTGCTAGAATGGGTACTGGCCACGGGCGGTGGTGGCGGGGTCGATGCAAGGAAAGATCTACCCTCAGTGTTACATTTGTCATAAAGGGGGTTGCACACAACATTCACTATATCACTTGCTAATAACGGGGCGTCTACACTGTCCATTGACGTAATACCCAAAACCATTTTCCAACCAAGTGGCACTGACCAACCACCACCACGATTAAAATTGGGATGGCGACATATCTCGATAGCTTCCTGTATTTTACGCGATACTATAAACTTTTCTCTCGCAAGTACGGTTACATTATCGACGTATTGGATTCGGATTCGACGCACTAAGATTCGATAGCAGTACGCGTCGGGTTTTGGCCGAGTGTGCTCTGGACGAGGACCCTCTTAATGGGTCGAAACATGTCGAGCAATCATCGACTTAAATACGTGAGTAACCCGGTTAGATAATATTTTAATATATATGAATAATGCAACATATCGCTGGTCCAATATTACATGGTTCTATGTCTCGACACGTAATGCGGAATGAAATCTTGACCAAGTTAAATGTAATATTTAATAAGTACATATCATTAGTAAGTTACATATCATTATTATTCTCTTAAACAATCACGTCTCTCAATAGCGATTTTAACAAGGATTCATACAAGATAAAAACTCCTTGAATCCATAGTGTAAAACTTCAGTTTTATGGTACTTTATCCTATGGGTAGGTAGGAAAACTTATTAAACAAACATCCTTTGCTCATTAAATTTGATATCTATCCTAGTCCAAGTCCATTCGGATTGGTACTCTGACAAAAATATTTACTAATGCAAAAATGTTTAATTAAAGTTACCTATAATTCGTTCAATGTGATATCCGCTACAACAGCAAAAGTAGTGTTTTTTTACACTTTTTGACCAAATGACGATGTCACATTTTCATATTTATTACGAAGCCATCAGAATGTCCCACTGCTGGGCAAAGGCCTCCCCCTTTGTCTTCCAACTCTCCCGGTTTAACGCGATCTCTTGCCAGTCGTTTAGGTATGCATCCAGATCGTCCCGCCTTCTCCGTCTGGGCCTGCCGCGTCGTCGCCGCGCATTCTGTGGCACCCACTCCGTTGCTAATTTAGCCCACCGCTGCGGGTGCATGCGGCAGACGTGGCCGGCCCATGCCCACTTTAGCCTGGCAGTCTTGGCTCCGACATCAGTGACCCCGGTTTTGGAACGCAGTACTGAATTTCTCATTCGGTCGATCAGCCTCACACCTAGTATGCTGCGTTCTATGGCCCTTTGGCAAACCTTCAACCTGGTCTTCTGCGCCTCAGTCAGTGACCATGTTTGGGCACCGTAGGTTAGGACAGGTAGAATACACATTACACATATCGACGAGTCTCCTCTTAAGGTTTAACGGGAGGTCACCCTTTAAAAGTTCTTTCAAAGACCAAAAGCTTTTCCAGGCATTTTGGATCCGTCTATCGACTTCCTTGTCTTGTCTATGGCTGAAAGAAGCTAATTGGCCTAGATATGGGTACTCGTCGACATATGCTGTTATCTGCCCGTCTACCTCGACCCTACGTTCGGTGCTGTTGGTCATAATCTGGGTTTTGCTTCTGTTCATTTTGAGACCAACTTGAAGGCTCGCCAAACTGAGATCTTGGAGCATTTCTTGGAGCTCTGGGGCTGAAGATGAGAAAAGTACAATGTCATCGGCAAATCGAAGATTTGTTAATCTTCTGTTGCCGATGACAATGCCCTTATTCTCCCAACCGGCTGCCAGGCTGCGAAACACTTGTTCGAGCGTGCTAGTGAAAAGTTTAGGAGACAGCGGATCTCCCTGTTTGACGCCTCTCTCAATTTCGAACGGCTGGCCCGGTGACTGTAGTTTAATGTTTGCGGTTTTCATAATTATTTATATTTATTTTCGGTGTTGGTAGGCTATAGGCTTGCTTTTTGTTAAAGTTTCGTGATGCCATGCTTTAAGGATCTTAATAACGATTTTGTTGTTGTATTTGGAAGTGTTCGATTCTGTGATTTAGTGTTACGTAATTTCTTTTATTCGAGCTCTCTCAGAAAAGTGGGATTAGCCAAAATGCTAGATCACACTAGGGCATTTAATATTATTTATTGAAAAGAAAAAGAATGCGAAATTATTATAAAACAGTGTTTCAAATCTTGCCTACTTCTGGAAATTCTGAATTATTGTCGATTTAGGCCATAATATCAAATGGGTCCTATCCTATGGAAAACACATGCAGTTTTGCGACATTGTTCGATTTGATTGGCCATAATTTCTAATGAAAATGATGCGAAAATCCCCAAAACTTCCCAAGTTAATTATCAAATGCATACGTACTAATTTAGGATGTTGTTTTTCTTCACTTGTTATAAGTCTGACCCAATTTCATTCTGCATGCGTTATATCTTGTGGAAAATGTGCTTATTATTGTCTACGCTGGATGCAGGTCGAATCTAACCGGTACATGTGGAGATCCAGAGGGGAGGCCCATATTCAGCAGTGGACGTCTTATGTTGTCTATAGGCATATACACTTCTACAATTATTTTACAATTCTACAATTAGTAGTTTCATCAACTAATAATTGTAGAACTTTTATCGAAAAAATTAAATGAATAATGAAGTTCGTATTCATAACAATTGATCGAAACAATATATGTAAAAATCCCTATTCAAATTGACAGACTACAAAATTTTATCAAAACAACAATTGAAACAAAATTACGTTATACGTCAATACTGAAAAAATTCTTTACTCGTAAATTATTCATTCACCCATCATTTTATTATATTGTCCAATTACTGGAAATACCTGTTGTCAATCATCGCCAACAGAAGAGGGAAGATGGTGGACACCTTAAATATACGACACGACGAATTAATTAAGACCATAATAGAAGGAAAAGTAGAGGGGAAGAGGAAGGCAGAGAAGGGCGTACATGGCACGAAGTGAAAGAAAAAGTAGACATCGTGTCATATCAGCGTCTAAAAGAAAAGGCACTGGAATGGACCATATGGAAATTGCTTCACAGACAAGAGCCCTGCTCTTAAGTTTATGATCACAAATACCAGCTACGTGCTCGTATTAAGTTATTCCATAGTGAATTCTATTATGGTAATAAAATTGATTCTGCCAAAGCCTAATTTGTACATATAGCTGGTATTTTTTATCATAGATAGATACCAAGGATTATTACTATTCGTTAAAAACTTGAAACATGCACGTAACTAAGACAAATTCTAAAGTCGTTTAATGAAATAAATAACCTTCCGCAGTTTCAACCTCAATATACTTAAATAAAAGAACCAATATATCTGTCAATCTATTTTTAATTGTAAAAATACGCGTTAAGAATTACACTATTACGGACGGACCCGACGTAAACCGAACGCGACCCAAAAGTACGATGTTTATAGATTCGGTTCAGCCGAAACCGAACCTTCGGCCAAAACACGATTTTTAAGCCGAAACCGAAACTTCGTCCTCAGTAAAAAATGGTTACCTCACTAAAAGTGGTAGGTACTAATTTAATTAATCCAAAATTTAAATAATTTATTGTTTGTTAGAAATATTAGGCTAACTAGATAGTTGATAAACTACAATTGATAAATAAAACAACTTAATTTTATTAAAAACATAAAAGAGTGATTGTATAATACTTTCTATTGATGTATTAATATAATGTATATAACGTCACATACATACTTTTATGTATTTAATTGCCACAAAATACTTAAACGTAAGTAGATACTTAATTAGTTACCCATTATACTCGTATATTTTTAACGCTCCAACTTATTGTTGCACTGAACCGAATTAGGTATACGTCCTTTCCGCAGTAGATGTTTCGATACAAATCCAGAACCAAATGAATCAGCGTTTGTTTGTCCTTGAATAAACCGGTTTATAAAGTTCTGAACAGGTTAATCGAACAAGAACATTATATAACGTTCCCCTAAAAACCGGTTAAAATAAACCGGTTTGACGAACGAAACCGAAATGAAAAGGTTTTTCGCCAAGTACATGATAACGGTTTGAAAATTTAACCGGTATCCGAGCCTTGCCAATAGCTCCGAAAATCATGAACCGATTTTCAATTTTTTTTATCGATCGCATATAAATAAACCCGTATGGTCCCGTTGGTACCTACTAAGTCGGGGTCTGATGACAATTAGGATTAGTAGTAGGATCTTGGAGAAGTCGGTTTTTATTTTTGTAATTTGGTGATTGTACACCTTAGTCAGTTTCGTGAAAATCAGTGCCATGTCAAATCTTGGGATTGGGTTCCGAATGTCAAGAAGCTCTTAGCCAGATGACCTTAAGATTAATGCTTACATATTACCGCCTTTCATAATCTCTTTCATTTAATTAAATCTAGTTTAAATATTGTAGGAATTCATCCCCTTCTAATAAAGTTATCTCGTGAAAGAGATAAGTTTCCATTTAAAAATGTCAGATCACTGCTCTATTGCAATTTCAATCTTATAAAAGGGGGAAGAGGTTGAGATTTCTTTTCACTTTAATCTCCGTAGATACCTTTTTATAGCAAACCTACTTAAACTAAGCGCAAGCTGATTCATCATAGACGTAGATTATAAAATACCTCAGCAGATACAGAAGATCACTAGATACATTTTGCAACAAGTACTTAAACAAAGATCAAACAAAGAACTGAAACTTCTTTAATGCATGTTACTTTTATTACAACTAACATGGAAAGACAATAAAAATTTAAAATTGCTAAATATACCTAAGATACTAACTATTTAATACTTACTTAAGACATTCTAACGCGCTCGCACTGATTTATTACTGGCCCGATTGACTGCTTAACGTATCAAGTAAAATCTAACGTAAGTACCTTACCGTTACTTGACAATGCATGGTACGTTCGTACGGCAGAGTACGGCTAATACGGCTATTGGTAAAAAAAAGTAAGGTAAGGTGAGGTAATCAGGTAAGGTAGTTAAATGTGATTTTTGATAGCTGCCGTATCTCTTTACAATCTTATAGTATTACGTAATCTATGTGCAAGGTATTTATAGTCATTAATCATGCATTTCGCTCGGTCAGCCGTCAGTACCTTTTTCGTAAAGTTTGCGTTATTGCTTTGCTTACGTTAAATAAGTGATTTTGATAAATTATGTAAATAAATACGCGTAGGCTCCGCTGTTGTATTCACCCGGCGCATTTGGTATGGTTATGTTTAGAATATTACTCCTTATTGATAACGATAAGCCATTAAGTTAGCCATTTATGCTTACTTTTTTAACCGACTTCAAACAAAGAAGGTTTTAAATTCGACTGAATTTTCCTTTTTTGTATGTATGTTACTCGATATCTTTCCTTATAATCTTTATCGGTATATTTTTTTAATCGGACGGGTATAATCCTGGGATGGTTCCGTTGGGACCAAGTCTTTCTTGATGATGGGATCTTGGAGAAATCGGTTCTACTCAGTTTTGTCGTGCATCGAATCTTAGGAGTAAATATTTTATCCGCTTCCAGATTAAACATGTAACCTTATGAACCGACTTCAAAAAAGGAGGAGTTTTCTTTGTTGTATTTTGTTTAATTGTTGGCACCAAGTAAAGTTGGGGTCTGATGATGAGATCTTGGAGAAATGGAGGGATGTCTTCAAATGGTATAGGTACATGTATGGCGCTTTTGGTAATTTTCATTAATTTACAAGAATTAGCATTCAGAAAGTTGGATTTGATGATAGGAAACCAATGATGGAAACCACAGATGATAGAATCTTGGAGAAATCGGTTGAAGTTGGTTGTTTGGTTGATTATCAATTTTGGGCTGGTTAGACTCGTCTTAATGATCTAGATGAAATGATTAAAGCAACTACAGTGTGTGATAATGATAAAAGATAAAATCTAAAATTCAATTTGCGACAGTACCTTGTGTTGATTCATCTCAGGATAAAGTGTTAAATTAATAGCATTAAAAAACGAAAACGCTGTTTAAACTATAAATACCTATTTCAATAATTTCCATTACCATAGGTAACTAAATGGAATTCCGATACGATTTCAGGCCCCGTCTGTTGCTCCAATAACCGATAACACCCCGATAACTGATAAATTAATTCCAATGGAAATGGAAATTATTGGCATATCGGTGCGACAACATAATTATGTCGAACAGCATTGAGAAAGCTAAATTTAATACCATTTGAATGCGTATTATCTTGGCACCGAAATTGATTTTGAGAATAACAAAATTTTATCCAAATATTTTCTATCAATTTGGCATTTCTGAGAGAAAATATAATAACATTAGTTACAATTACTTATAATTATAGTTAAATAGGTAATACTAGAATGGAATATATTTTTCTCCGATTAACAAATATTAAATAAGTAGTTATGTACTAAGTATATACAGGGTGATAAATCCAAATGGGTCAGTATGAAGGTTTTGCAAACCATAACAGATAGCGAAAGCTTGTCTTAGGAACTGATGTTGTATCTGTAGCCATTATCTGTGGTATAGCAAGCAGCCCAGCAGTCTCTCGCTATTTTATATATTAGTGTGGCAACCCTGTGTTATTCTGCCCGCATTTAATATCTTGTCGTAATAAATAATTAGCAACGATAGTTTAAAACACGACAGACGTGTTTCCTCTATGTTGCAGTCACAAATTCGTACTCGTACGGTGGGCTCTCGAAAATTGCGGCTTTGATTTATCCACGTAGCAAGAATAATATTATTTGCGTATCTTGCACCATGCGCCTAACGCCATGGCCACAATAATGGTCTTAGGCGACCAGTCGGGGTGAAAAAACGCAAAAAGGAGTCCCCGATTTTGGCGTCTAGCTCCGATTTATGGAGTTGCTCACCGCTGCTGTCGGTCGTCGCACAAAGTTTTGGCCAGGCCGTAAGGAGGAGCAACCACTGTCGCTTACAAAGGTCAACTTTATGGACCGTTCAATCAATTGAAGTTGAAGATAGACCCTGAGTATTTGAAACTGAACATTTCGGACACTTGAAAACCATAATACCAACGAAATGAGGTGTAACATCAATAAAATGTGTAGCATTTAGGACCTACTAAATGTCCCGAAATACAATTTGCGTTAGCCCAATCGGCCGAGAAATGACCGCTTCATTTGTTCTGAACAATTATTGGGCGATGCGTGTATAGGTATAGCTATAGTCACCATCATAAACATGTATACAATACCAAGCACGCATAAGTAACTGATCATGGCATCATAGTGATTTGACAATAGAGTCGTGTTCCGATGCAGTTGCAAAATTTATCATTGGCTATATGTGATGGCCACTATATATTTTTTTATATAGCTTATATTTAATATCCCACTGGGCAAAACCTTCTCCTCTCTGCTTCCAATCGTTCCTATCAAGTGCCAGATCCAAAAGAGAGAACTTTCTGTTACATGCGTCCATGTCGTCCTGCCATCTCCTCTTTGGTCTGCCTGCTCCTTGTGGTTCCCAATCAAGATTTTTGGCCCAATGCGGATCCATGTCGGAGGCATTCGGTAGACATGCCCTCCCAATATACTATTATAAGCACAAAATATGACCTCTTTTATTACTCCTTTGTTTGAACTCTAGTATTCATTTTAAGGGTTTTGTGGGATAATAACCGTTCATCACCATTCACAGTACATAGGTACTGGTAAAAACGATCCACCTCACTCCAGAAAAGATAGGTATAGGTGAAATCGAAAACACTTTTTCTCAAATGCAATGAAATATTGTCATTACGTGCCAAAAAATAGGCTCTGAAGTATTCAATTCAGGGTTTGTTAAACAAAAGAGGATTGCAATGGAATTTCATAATAACATTACAGGCTTAAGCCAATGTGTGACGAAAGTGTCGGGGTTGAATTGCGGTTGATCTTTAGTGTACGACGCGTAGACAACTCCTCGTACATTACTATCAGTTTTTGAAATTCAGCCTAGAACATAATGATATAGGGCTTAAATTTCGATATTTGGCATGGAGTAGAGTCGCCGTTTAGTTGTTATAATGTGGGAAGACCTCAAGTGTATCTCGAACATTACAAAATGGTGATGATCTGTTTAAGAACAGAAAAATAGTTATTTATTATACAAGGGGGCAAAGTTGTTGTTTAACTGTCGTGCCAATATTGAGCCACGAGCGTAGCGAGTGGTTCAAAAACTGGAATCTTGAGCATTGCGAAGGTCTCAAGGCACGAGAGTTGAACAAACTTTGCCGCCAAGTGTAATACAACTTTTTTCCTCTCCCTATCGCGAGGAAATATGATTACAAATCTCATCCAAATGTTAATTAACTTAAACAAACCATTTAAAACTCAATGTCGAAACGTATCGTAGAATAGAGTTACTTCTGGAACTTAAATATAGCCAATGGCTTACAAAGTCACCCATGAGAAACGACCAATTTAACATGTGAGCTCCGATTGCGCATGTTTACTACGGTCATACAGATCCACTTATACTAGGCAGTAGGGGGCTATAGGAATTAGAGCGATGTCAAATTACTTTAATCACAAGTTGGTAAAAAGCGTTTTTACCCGCTCGTATTAAAGGATTAACGAGCGCTTTACGAGCTAGTGAGGGGAAAATATTATTTAGTATCATATTCCGATTAGGAAAATATCGAAAGGTTTGAGATAGATAACCAGTTTTATTGTCACAACAATGTCCAAGAATGTGTGGTCATGTACCGTGGCTTATTATGTTTAGTTTCCTCCCAGTGACTTAAAATTTTCTAAATTTTAATGATCCAGTCAGTATTCTATAATTATATATACTTCTACTTAAAATTTTGAGTTCTTAAAAAGACTTGATTTCTTGATTACTATGACCTAAGTTGTCGTTACTTACAAGTATTTTTTATTGTCCTTATGATGTTAGGCCCTAGTAAAAAGATATTTATTAGTAACTTGGCTGCTCGGATATTGATACACATTAGATAAATATCTGATTGATAGCGACAGTACTCTGATTTATTACATTTGTTTGTTGTAAACACAATTTAGCTTTATTAGATATATCTGTTTCGTAGCAGTTCAAATACAATACAGTTTTGTTTTTTGGATCCTTAAGAGGCTGACAATAACTAAACTCAGTCCCTATTTTTTGTACGGCAGTGAAAGGGAAACACTGAGTTCTTAATAGGTATTGGATCTTGGGAGCTAATTGCAAATTTAGAGTTTGTAGTGTACAATTACTGTGCTGTTATGTTTTATTATGTAAGTCGACGTCAAAGATATCGTTACGGTTTAGGTGATAAATATATATGTACACGACCTTAATGTCAAAGCAATAAAGCCGTGTAAATATATTTTTGGCGCCTGAACCGTAACAATATCTTTGACTTCAACTGTATATTACATACGATATACCTATATCAAAACACATTTTTGTGCAACAGATAAAATTGATTCATAAAAAGAATGATTTGTGTTTTATGTAGTAAAACTACTTAGGACTAGTAGAGTATAGTGAAAGGCGCCTAGCCTTATAACCGACTGCGTATACACGAACAGTTCGACCGGTGCCCGATGAGTCGGAATCTTCAAGTGGTTTAGACATCAGCCGCTAAAGCTGAACACTTCTGGCGTTGGGTGAACTCGGTATTTTTCTTTAGCGTGATCTAATATTTACTTTAAAATATTTAACTTTGTATGACTCAGTGCTTGATAATGGAGACCTAAGCTCTCCGAAACATATACCGCTTATATATATCGCTAGAGTCAGATTAAAAAAGTTTAGTTGCAGTCAAGTTTATAACGACAATTTTATTAAGCACTAAATATCAATTTTAAACTCGGTATTGGTGCCAATTTTACAAACTATAAGCGATATTATACTAAAAAAACTCCGATCAAGTTTAAATTCTTAAACATTTGTTCTTAATTATCGTTACAAACCTCACTATAACTAATAGTACATTACTGCAGACGCCGGGAAAGATGGGCTTACCGGCTGAATAGGTATGGACGGCCGAACGTAGTGAGGCCGGACAATGATATGAAGCCGGTAAGCCCATTTCACGGTGAGGCATGTATTTGTATAGCGCTTTCCTCAAACATATGCAATGAAATAAAAAATACGATAATCAAAGAAACAGAATTTAGCTGTTTAGCCTATTCATGAAAACCGACGCCATGTTTATAAAAAAAAATTACTTACCTGCCTAGGCCGTTAAATTCGTATGAATAGTTATTTTTTGTACAAGGGAGGAAAGTGGTTGTTTAATCATTGTGCCAATATTGAGACCCGAGCTAGCGAGAGATTCCATAGTTTAACCACGAGCGAAGCGAGTGGTTCAAAAATGGAATCTCGAGCGTTGCAAGGGTTTCAAGGCACGATAATTAAACAACAAACTTTGCTCCCATGTGTAACACAACATTTTTCCCCACACTATAGCGAAGAAGCAGCTACGAACGTGTAAAAAAACAATCAATGCAACAAATCAGTCTTTATTAAATAACTTAAAGTAGAGTCTGGCTAATGAAATATTGCCCCAACTTTTGCCGGGAAATTCAAAAAAGCTAGGGCTGGATGTGTGACAAGCCCCAGATTTTTTGAATTTCCCGCCATAAGTTGGGGCAATATTTCATTAGCCAGACTCTAGTTCTAATACTAATACCTATAATAAAAAAAATATTTTTTTTAGTATTTAACTATAGCAACGTACTATAATATCAATATAATAGTTATGAGATCAATTAATGTTGTAACTTGTATAAATTGCATTTTTTTTCTTATAATTTCGACTTTTAAGTTTAACTTAATTTGGTAAATGACTAGGTCTACGTGACTATTTTTTTTATATTTACAACAAAACCTACCTACATTAATTAAATTGTCAAAATTTCTATGATGTTTAAGTATAAAATCTGTATCCAGCAGCTAAAACATCAATCATTTAAAAAAATGTGTGTGGTAAACTTAAATTGCCTTCTTTTTGGTAAGATACTACATAGGACACTTTCCTTAGAAAACTGTACATTCGAGTATTTTTTTATAAGTTGGCAACATTGACGTGTACAAGACGTCAGTGTTAGCTGGTTGCGTTCTGAATGTAAAAGCATAAGTACTATCTGGTTTCTGTCCAATATGATAAGATTTTGCGATAGGTTTTTATGGAATACTAAAAATCTTATTTATTATCTTGAATAGTTGCCGCCGCGATTTGGGCTCTACTTTTCACTTACGATCAGGTGGAGTGGAGCCACTTTGTTGTGCCAACATAAAAAAAAAAAATGAAATAATCTGGTGTATGATAAAATTTTCATGGTGTCCCTCAAAAAAGAATCAGCGAATCATTGCCATACCAGCGTTTGACGTTCCATGGTTTTGAACGTTTCACGGTTCATCTGTCAATTTACTTCCCTCACAAGTGATTAAAATGCAACTTTCCTGACTGAAATTAGTGAGGGAAGTAGGTGTTTCCGAGCTAGTGTGGGGAAAAATCCGTTACTATTATCTCGACGTCATTCGCCTGCAACGTCATACTTTAAAGCCTTTTATGACAACATTTCATTGCATATTTGAGAAAAGTTCTTTTATCTCACGCTTATTGGGTTTCCCTGTAAATGAAAATGTCCAGTAGACTACAGGGTACAGTAGAATACAGGGTGCTCGCGAGGATTTCAAAAGATTGTAATGCTGAAGTCTTTAATGTTATATAAAATTTCCTGGATTCGGATTGGTTTCAGAGATAATCAACCATTTTTCGAAATAAGTTTTTCGACGTAACTCGTCATAAAACTTATTTTTGATTACAATGTGTTTTAATGTTACCACACCTTTTGCCTGGCAATCAAGGACAGGTTAATCGTCAAGAGTCTATGCAGACTTGACGAAATAACCTGTCCCTAAAAAAATTAAAATAAATGATTTTAACAAATTGTTGTTATGATAAAAAGTACTGGAAATTTCAAAAAGTCTAAAAAAAGAGATTTTTTTACTGGTTATTGACATTAGGTCCCATAATATTTTTTGCTCATTTTGATGTCTAGAATGCATAGTTACTATCTTTTGGAATGCTCGCGAGCAGCCTGTATGTGAGTGTAACCATTTAATTATGAGTATTTCTAGGTACTGTCTCTAAAATACAGTTTTTAAATTAATAAAACAAATAAAGTCAATATTTTTTTATAATAAAATCATTTCCAAGCCCACTTGCTGAAGACAGCCTCTTAAACCGTAGAACAATGCAGATTGATTCTTGCTCCCAGTGTCTGATAGAAATTAAATCTGTCCTCTCTGTATTCCATTATGAAGGGAATATTATCATTCCATTGCTAACCTATTTGTTTTTACCTCTGGCGAAGAAAGGACCAATTTGTGTTTTTTTTTTTCAGTGGAAGTGACACGGGATTTCAATTATAACTTGGCTCTTTGAATAATTTGCTAAAGAAATTGTAACTTTTCATTTAACGTTTATTTACATTCGTAGTCGTTATTTTCTTTTCGCCTACTTCTTTATATTTTGCAGTAGCTGAAAGGGTTTCAATTTGTTTAGAGCCTATTGTGATATGTCGTTTTAATTCTACGTTAATCAACTGGTAGGGAGTTACTTTTATTTCCATTGTGATCACAATGTTAGATTTTTATTAAGTTTACGCACTGACGCGCTCCTATGAAATGGTTTTCACGGAAGACCAGCGTCAGGGTACCTAACAAGTATCTTAACATAAAGCTGAGTGAAAATCTT
>JALPQI010021269.1:0-24085 GCA_025490895.1 Thaumatotibia leucotreta
CTCCTCCTGCTCATCGTAGCAAACGAAGTATGCGATTAGAAGCAATCCCAGATATTTCAGCAATGGACGGATCGCATAAAAAAATAATCAAACTTACCTACAGGCAAAGTTTGTTCACACAAGCTAACAATATAAAGCACGATACTGAGCACGGAAATCGTTTTCCAGGGCAAGCAGCTTACATCAGTTCGTAACAGCAGAATTGTTTCAACTAATAATGAATATTCCGTTGGAATGACAACTGTAATCTGTACATATAAAGGTAAAGTCCTCACTTCTTCCTCCGTGACTATGCTCTCGTCTTCACGCGAACCAGCCTATGCCAGAATATTATTTTACACACAGCCGCCGCTGAAACAAATAACTTACCATACATGAGGGCGAGGGTTTTTTTAGAGGGACGGAAACTTTGATGTTTAGAGTTGCTTGCCCTGGAAAGGATTTACATGCTCTCGATACACGATGATAAGATAGTTAGCTTGTTTGAAGAGACTTTGCCTGTAAGTTTGATTAATTTCTTATGCGATCCGTTCATTGCTGATATGTCTTTGATTGCTTTTCATCGCATGTTATGTTATGTTTCGGCCGGAATCGAGTGGGCTGTCGAGTATCTGGTGTGCTCATTCATCCTTTTCCCGTTGCTGGAGCCGTAGGTTAATGTCACGGCTGCGTTACCACATTATTTTCTTCTAGCCTCCTTGTATTTTTTGCAGAACCGTAGAATATCCCTGGGCGACCCCAGGGAAGAACTCATGGACATCGACACGTCCATGAGTGAGGAGAAAGAACACCGATAAGTTGCAGGGATATTCAACACATAATGCCGCTGCGTATCTACAAAATGCATTCTACCAGAACATGCTGACTAGTTTCATCTCTCCCGTAATGTGGACAGGCTGCTTAATTACTTATTCCCATCACCTTAAGATATCTGTTGAGGGTGTTGTTTCTCGAAATAATTCTGATCAACATCCTCAAGTCAATTTTTTCCAACTTCGTCAAGTATCGGGTTCTCCTCACGTCATTTTAGCTTGCCTGGCAGTGGTTCCCTCTTTTCACTCTCTCTCCGCTTCTATTTCTTTCAGTTTACTCAATACTCTATCACAAACATCGTATGCTACGATAGATAGGCGGAGACACGCTCAAGGACTGCGTTCGCCTAACTAAATAGCGGTAAACACTTTATGTTCACATAATACCTTGTAAACTGTGTGGAAGCAATAAATGATTGAGTATTGAAAGCATCTCACCAACAAAAGATGCACTGAAACTGACTCAACATCTAAAGCGAACCATGCTACAAACAAACGAAAATATGGACGACGTGCCTTGCCTTATCCACAAGAAAATTGATCCCTGCGATTGGAGCTGGAAAAAAGAAGAAAGAACTTGTCCATGTTGGCGTATGCGTAAAAAACGTTTTAAATTGCACTCTTCTTTGTGTATGTGAAGGAACTTACTCCAGAATTTACTGTTCAGAATAAATCCTTGAAATATATATATACATAATATTCTTTCATCGATGGTTAGAAGTTATTATTATCAATTTGTTACCTTTTTCCTACCTTACTCTAAGTACCTATGTCTTTTAATTTGTTTTTTTTCTTAAATTATGTATTTTATTTTAATAACAACAGTATTTTTAAGACAACTAGTATTTGTATAATTAATTGGCTTTTAGTTCATATCTTATCAGTGTAAATCAATTGCATAGTTTGGGTGCAATTAACATTTTCGAACTGGCGAGCGGGCGGATGGCGGGTGTATGGCGTTTGCCGCGGAATATAGAAAATGACATAACTTTGTTTATTTTCAACCGATTTCGATGATTTAAACTGTTTATTTTAGGATAATAGTTTAGCTACATTTATGTAGTACAATATTTTTTTCTAATACCGCTTGTTTCCTGATGAAATGTACATTGTACGAAAAGAGTAAAAAATTTTTTTTATTCTTTCCGCGATATTTTTTTTATTTTTAGATGTACGCTATAACACAAAAAGACAAAGTTAGAGCATATTTAATAACCTTTCAATTGATACTACACACAATGGTGTATGTTGGGCGGTTGAGGAACAAATAAGCGCTTTTCAAAATTAGGCAGCAGCCATTTTGAGGACGTCATTACTGGTGACCTTGACCTTTGAGAGAGTGTCTCCCGACAGTTTTGGATACAGAATGACATATTTAACAACATACTAAAATTTGGTGCTGGTATCCGAATGTGAACTTTTCCCATACATACGTTGCCGTAATATAATGGACTACTCGTCAAAGTCGCGGGAACCCGCTGGAAGCAAGCAGCGCAGAACCGGTCATATTGGCAATCATTGGGGGATGCTTATGTCCAGCAGTGGACGTCTTTTGGCTGAAATGATGATGATGATGTAAGGCTGTTGGCCTACCACGAACCACGATCGACGTGTTGCCTCCCTGTCAAACTTACGTATGAATGCGCAAGTGCAAGAGAGAGCCAACATGTCAATCCTCAGTTTGTAACTGTGATTTTCTATGAAATTGCAAGCTTAAAACTTTTAGCTAAATGTTTATTCATTTGAAGCTAGCGTCTTCTCCTTGTATTCGGGCATGACATTAGCACACCCAAGGAAACTCGTAACGGTTTAATTTACAAACGTAATACATGTTCTAAATTTAAAACGGTCTTATCAGCGGTTGTCGGTTGGTGACGTCACCGCTTCCCGCGTCTCCGTCGAGGCCATGGGCGGCAGATAGCGCGAATTCGACTTATGAAAATGTAACTGTTATGTTTTCAATTGACTTCTTTTCTAATTGTATTAACTATGCTAGCGGTAGTAGCGGTTTAGCACTTCATATAATATCGTGACGAATACAAAACAACATTTCTTTACTAAGGTCTGATTTTTCAAACCGCAGTTGCCTAGGTGCCTATTGATCTGTCAAATAAATGTTAGCTCTGTCCTTTTTTGACTGATGATTTCAGAAAAGGATGGTAATAATTTAAACCCATTGTGACCTAGCGGTGCTATATCGCACCGACTTTTGTTTACATTACAGAAATAAAAAAAATAAAGCTTCATATTCATATCGCCTAAATTGACCTCAGAAACAATATTCTACAATATTTTCCAATTCTGAAACATGAAATAATTTAGACATACATATAATGGGTTCTATCTAACAGATAGGTTTATTAGACGATTCAAAAATCAGCCCTTAATTAAGTATATTTTTCTATAATTGGAAAATAATAATATGCTGGTGAATCTGGTGATTCTGCGTGGAATGAAAGCTATCACATTTTCCTAAAATATTTCGTAATGATACTAAGCAATTTTATTCTACTGTTGTATAAAACTTCACTGCGCACCGCCTGATTAATTACATTCCACGAAATTCGCTGTATCCTTTACTTGATCAGTTTATTAACTTTTTATCAATGAAAGTATAATTTGATCTCACTCTTTAATTAATAAGGGGCGTAATATAATGAATTCAAGGGCTTGTAATGATGCATTTACGCTGTTATCCTCATTAATCAATCGGGTTATTTTTTCACGAAATCATTAATTTTCAATTAACTTGGTGACCGTTATTTAATAATCGCGATAACGGACTGATTCAGAATCGATTAAGGGTCGATGTACACGGACGCCGTTTAGTAAAATTTACGTTTATGGCCGTATAAGAAGCAATTATCCGCTATAAATCGAACATTAAACCTGGCTTTAATTATATATTAATTTAATCTTAATCAGCTATAAAACTCATACATCACTTAGGTACCTCATCTTCTTAACGGGTCTTATTAATCTTATTATAAACCAGGGTGCTTAGCCAAGTTGCCAATCGCTAACGCTTAAAAATCGTCAGTTGTAAACGAAAGGCAGCTGTTTTTGTCGCACTAATATGAAAGAGTGACCGAGAGGGAAAACTACGCTACGCTACTAAGCGTTAGCGATTGGCAACTTGGCTAAGCATCCAGCGGCCCTACCGCAAAGAACGAAAATCGTAAATTTCGAGGATTTGTCTCTCTCACTCCAATGACGCCTTCGCGTTCAGAGAAAAATCATCGAAATTTACGAATTTCGATTTTCGTGGTAGTAGGCCAGTACCGCGAACTTCGAGAATCGTAAATTTCACCTGACTCCGTCACTCTAATGTAGGCGTAACTAGAGTGACAGAGACGGATGCTACCGCTAACATAGAAAACTATCATGACATGACCCTCATCTCGTGGTAAATTGTACTAAAACTTACGCAGTAGGGAAAGTAAATGAATCAAATTGGGCAAAAGTACCGCTTGACCGAGTAGAAAGTAGTGTCGGCAAATTAGCCATGCTCGCAAATTATCGCAGTCAAGTATAGTCCGCAACAGAGGTTTTAACACAAGGTCCAAAATTCTCTTTATTATAACATTATATTATCATGAAAATAGTCAGTGTTTTGTGTACAATAATTTACATTATATAACAAAAATAAATAAAATAAACAAAAATAAATATCTTGGGACATCTTACACAAATCAACCTTGTCCCACGGTAAGCTCAATTAAGGCTTGTGGTGTGGGTAGTGTGGGTACCAGGCGACGATATATATAATAGATAGATACATACACAGCCACGACCAAGGAACAAACATTTGTGATAAATAAATGCACAAAGAATGCCCTCGCCGGGATTCGAACCCGGAACCTCCAGCTTCGTAGGCAGGGTCACTACCAACTAGGCTACAGAGGCTGACAAAATAGTTTCAAACTTCTTTAAATTGGCAATGTACCACACAATGCACGTATTTATCGACCCACTTTTTATATTTTGAGACAGAATTTTCTGCTCTGCATTACAATGGCGAGGAGGCTAGAACTCACGATTTTTTTTAGTTTGTCCATTTATCTAAGGGTTAATCTGATGAAGATCCCGACAAATCCCGACGAATTGAGTAAAATCTAAATACACCTTTACACAAATCGACCTAGTCCCACAGTAAACTTAGTTGAGACTTGTGATGTGTACCAAGCTACCAAGCGACGATATACAACATACATATAGATACTTAAATATAGACAGCCACGACCAAGGAACAAATATTTGTGATAAATAAATACACAAATAATGCCCTCGCCGGGATTCGAACCTGGAACCCCCAGCTTCGTAGGCAGGGTCACTACCAACAGTACCAACCGGGCTACGGACGCTGACAAACTGGCTGACAGACTGGTTAAACATGATGAAATATTAATATTTTGAACGAAGACCGAATTGTTTAAACTCGCATTGTTCTGCCAACTGTACTACTAGTTAACATTGTTAACACGAAGCTAATTTTTGTTTTGATTGTTGCAGGTAAAAACGTCGTAACATCTCATGCACTGTGCCTTTCATCATCATCATAATCATCATCAAAGCAGCCGAAAGACGTCCACTGCTGAACATAGGCCTCCCCCAAAGATTGCCACAATGACCGGTCCTGTGCCACCCGCATCCAGCGGACTCCTGCTACCTTCACCAGGTCATCAGTCCACCTTATCGGGGGCCAACCCACGCTGCGCCTTCCGGTACTCTTACCCCCTTATTCATAAACGTTTGTTAACTTAACAAGCCGCTAATAATTGTTTGTCCCTTTTGCTCTTATGGACACATTGTTAAGACCGAAAGGGACAAACAATTATTAGCGGCTTGTTAAGTTAACAAACGTTTATGAATAAGGGGATTAGCCTTTAGGAAAAACATAAATGAGTGACATGATTAGACTTCAATTAATAGTGACGATTGAAGGTGAGTGGAACCCAAGCAGGGTTAGGTATACTCGTGTAGTTTTATGACCTGGGGGGTTACCATAACGTACTAATGCGATTTAGTTTAGGTTCAGGGAAAATGACAGAGATATACGACACGTATAGCCTAGTCCCTTTCTCTCGACCTAAACTGAATCGCCCCCCTGTCACAACTAAGGCTTCCAAATATTCGAAAGTTTAAATATAAATATTGAAAACATTTTTATAATTCTAGTGACGTCAGTATTTTTTAATGGCTGTTTAAAGGTGCGTTCAAACCAAAAGAGCATTCGCTGTTCTATCCCCCGTTCTACGAAATCAACCAATCACGTTTTGTGTTACGAACGATCGAATTTCGTAGAGTGGGGGGTTAGAATAGCGAATGCTCTTTTGGTTTGAACGCACCCTTCATCTGGCAAGCTCCTGCTGCGGGAATGCCTATTGGATTTTAATTAACTGTCAGAAAGATGAACTTTCAGCAACTTCAATGAATTTAATTGCCGTCAACTGCTACAACTTTGCACGGAAATTCATGTTTTTTTTTCAAGTAACTCTTAAAGTATGTGTTATCTGTACTCTTTTTTACTTTGCTAAGCTAATCTAGTTCAAAACACATTAGTATCAGGGTTCAAAGTATGCTAAATACTAATAGTTTAGCTTCTAGAAACATTTAAAATTACAGTCAAAGTTGTAGCCAAAAGCTGCAACTTTGCCTAGTGGATTATCTGTGGTAATATATGAAGAATTTAAAAATTGAAACCCTTTTTAATGTTATAGCAGTCATATCTAAGCCAAGGTGTCAGTAGAATACACTAAATACTACGCAAGTTTTTTTTTTACGACGTAGGCAAGGCATAGTTGTGACGTGTTCTACAGCATTTCCATACATTGTCCCAAGAGTAGCTAGGGTTGTGCCAAAGAAAATAGACACAAATAATTTTACAAATTTAAAAAATTGCATTTCTTTTATTAATTTGCTAATTCTCAGTACTGTAAACCCTTACAGAACTGAAATAACAAATAGTTAATAGTAGCTACAGATTTAATTAATAAAACAATTTTTTTACATATATTTTTTTTATGTAATAAATATAGTGACAACCCTAGACCAGGCAATTTTGGGACATGTACATTCTAAGAAACCTTTCCCAACATTGCCCGTCGTCATTCTGGCCTTAAAAGAGTTTATTTACATGAAAAACTACATAAAGCATTGCAAAGAGCATATTTACTTACCATATGAGTACTCCACAAGTGGCTATAACATATATTTTCGCACTTATAATAAAAGTTTTGAACACATCGGAAAAACACGTGGTTACTTTCTAAGCTTTGACACCGACTGAGTTTAAAAGTACCTGTGTTGCCAGGAAAACATATGTTGAAATGGGTTGCCAGATAAATTCTACAAATTTTACTATTTATAGAAGAAAAGAATATGTAACAGTTTGGTAGAAAAGTAGGTTTTTGTAAAATGGGCAAAATCGTAGCAGGTTGGCAAAGTTGCAGCATTTGACGGTGCCAATGCCAGTTGAAGGATTATGATAGTTTGACAGCTGAGACTTAAAATGTGGTAAATAAAAGACCTCGTGCTTCCTGCTTTTATGTTCTTTCTAATGCTAAAAAAACGAATATAGTACCTATTCGCCGAGTAGATGAAATGACTTAAAAAAATAGGTAAGCTAGCGATAAAGGCTTGTTTCAAAAATGTTATTTTTAACATAAACTTTGTTTTGAATATGGTTGTGACATTCATGTCAAACTATTTGAGAAATACTCAGTATTGCAAGTTAGCTGTCCTGCATTGATTGTATTACTTATTCATACTTAGGGTCCTAGACAAGACGATAATCGTAACTCCAAAATGCCAATGTAAAATTATTTTTTTAGTACAGATGGTGCCTTTTTTAGGCTCTAGAGCGAGAAGTGTGTCATTTTACGTCAGGTCCAAATCTTCGGAGGGCCATATGTACTAAAAAACGTCGTAGGTACGAGACACGTGCAAAAACGAAATTCGTAACTCGTGTCGAATTAAAACACTCCCTGTCGGTCGTGTTTTAAAACATCGCCACTCATGTTTTTCGCACTTGTGTCGTAATGTACTATTTCGTCGATCTGTCATTTTATATTAATGTCAGTACGTTTGGTATGGAATTACTTTGCCAGCGTAAGTGGCCCACCCATTTGTGCCATACACCAGGTGCACATACCTGCTGTTTTATAAGTATTTTCACCATTTAATTACCTATAAAAAAGTAAATTCAAAACTCTCAAGTGCCCGTGTGGATTACATCAATGTAAAATATAGATTAACTACAGTTATTAAAACTAGTTGTTTATTTATACCGAGTAGACTAGCATAAATTAGTTTAGACATTTTATGCGAGTTTTTAAAATTATATTAAGCTATAAACTTGGTCACCTGCATAAAAATCAACTGAAGTAATAATAGTTTTGAAGACTAGTCATTCTAACCCTGAAGGGTCTAGCCATAAAAGTAAATGCATGATGACATTGATGAGTTTGATGACACAGGCTTCTAACCATACGGCTGACGTTGCTTGCAATAAAATTATAATTGTTTGCAAAAATAATAAATAAATGTTCATGGAACAAGCGTACAATTAGTTGACTTACCACCCACCTCAATAGAACAAATTACCTATAGTTAGTTATACACTGTAAATTGTAATATACCTACATCCGGACCATTTAATGATAATTGGTAAATATCCTCGAAAGAAAATAAGGGCCACTAAGCTTTTTGACTGTAACTTATAAAATACTTATTTAATGTATTTTTTTACAATAAAAAATTCATTTTTTTTAGTTTAGGTTGTAACAATAAATAAATTATTTTACTTCTTCTACCTAGCGTTATCCCGGCCTTTGCCAGGGTCCGCTTTCCTGCTACATTTCCTCCGCTTAAAAAAAATAAAAAATAATGATTTAGATACGCTTAATAAATAATCATAGCACTTTCGGCCCTGCAATTTCAATTAACGCGTTTTTAACTTACAATCTTCGACGTCTATACACGTTGTTCAGCCAAACGTGTTAAATAAAGTAGCCGACGCAAGATAGCCCTTATTTTCCTTTGAGTAGTATTTATTAATTAAAAATCAAAATCATCATTTAGGTCAGTTGGTCGCCCACTGGTGAGCATAGGAAAAAAAATCGATGAAGAAAGCTTCATGTACCAACGGTATGGCCTACGCCACCAATCCAGATATTACACTCTAGTCTTATCCCGAACTGATGCCCGATCTTTCTTCTATAATTATATACAAATTAACTAATTATACTTAATGCATGTAATTAATTCCATATACTTATAATTCTACTTTTTACTGTTGTCAGGCTACTCTGTGAGCTGTGCACGATTGCAACGAGTAATAAAAGCAAAAAGGTTTCAAAATGTGTGGATGTATTATGTATTTTAAACACTTAATCTATCATCTCATTAAATGTTGGCACGTAGTTGCAAGGGTAAGGTGTGAGGAGTATGTAGTCCCATATTTAGTCAGACATATGAAAATATACTATCTTAGCGGACCTTAAAAGGAGAAGTGAAAAACTAGAATGTCATGCATTATGTGGTGTCGCAAACATAACCACGCAGCCATTCACACGCTGACTAATTTATCATCATCAATCAACGAGATCTCGCGCATAAATCCATCCTTCAAATACTATTACCTAATTATTTAAACGACTCTATTTAACATTGGTAACGACGTCCTTTACATTTTATATTAGGGAATCGATCACGGATGGCATACAACGTGAGCGCACCACGTCACAATTTACAACATCTATTATAAAACGGTGGCGTGTCTGTGTTATGTTGGTATGACATGCGACCTTTTGCCGTATTAGTTGGATAAGTGCAACAATGATTGTTGCAATTACCCCGCCGGCGACAAATTGCTCTTTTATTCTCGGAACACATTGCAATTTATTAATTTTCTCTTAGAGAGTTGTATGTCAGCATTTTATACAGAATGAATGGAAATATTTGAAAATTTTATACTCATATCAGCTGTATAATAGGCATAATTAGCATCATTAATTTGCAAGCAAAATGCTGTTTTCATTTTTAAAGTGGTCAAAATGAATTTAATTTATTACATTGAATAATTATTATTACATGTGTTCTTGACGATTTGTATTTTTCTGTGAACGTTTTGTTGAATCTTTCTAAAAAATAAACTATGAAAAACCACAAGCTCACTCTTACTCTTCGTTTACACACATGCCTTATCATAATTAGCATGATTCATTTATTATGTGACTCATCAATGCATACATGAATCAACTGCTATAGCTTCTAAGCATCAACTCTCCAGTCACGGATGGCTAAATAACTTAAATTGACATTTATTTACCAAGCTGTTGTGCAATTGCATAAACCCGTTTAGCGCATTTAGAAATCGAGCATCTTATAAATTGACTACGCGAGCATTTGGCTGGACTCATGGACTGTGTACACTTCCTATAGTTTCTGAGAATCTCACTTATTTATACGATGTTTTCAGCGAAGGGGATGCTCATTATATAAATTAAAAACTGTTATTATCTAATTATGCTATAAACTTGAAAAAGTCTTTATGGAAGTCGTTCCCAGAAATCGGAAACAAAGTGTAGGTCTAGGGTAAGTTTTTTCGTTAGCTAGGTAAAG
Source organism: Thaumatotibia leucotreta (assembly GCA_025490895.1). Classification (NCBI taxonomy): domain Eukaryota; kingdom Metazoa; phylum Arthropoda; class Insecta; order Lepidoptera; family Tortricidae; genus Thaumatotibia; species Thaumatotibia leucotreta. The sequence goes on from JALPQI010021269.1 coordinate 10,437, forward strand.
TGATGTGGTACAATCTACGTTGATAAGAAAAACTTTGGTACAGTCTCTACGAGTATCAGATATCAGATAATACATAAACGACCTCGGTGCTAAAAATATCGGAACGTGGACTCTAAAGCAATGACAATAGAGGCGTGCTCAGATATTTATGAGCATCCTGGTCGCTCTGATATATCTGTTGGCAACTGTACAAACGCCTACAATGTTAATTGACAATTGGTGACCTTAATTACAATTCACAATGTAATAGGTGCTAAACTGCACTGGTCAGTTACTTGTATGGGCGGTTGTACATAAATTATGGCTAAAAAGTATTGAAAAGCTGAATTATTTAAATTTTATATTTTTCCCAAACACACAAACGTTTCAACAGTCCTAGTTATAACTTTTGCGTGCTTTCTCGTATACATATATTGGAGATGGAGCTACCGTAAAATGGGGCTATTTGAGATCTACGGGGCTATTTGGTACTAAACAACGTTTAAGCCCGATTTTTTTAGCATTGGATTATTATGAAACTACGTGGTTCCATTTATAATTGTAACATATTTGATCCAAATCTTGCGATAGAAACATTTATTTGAGTCTTAATACCTTTAATTTCCATGCTACCAAATAGCCCCATCTTACGTTATATTATGTGATACAGATCTGTCTCCGTGTTACAACTTGTTCCTATTCATGCAAGTTTCAAAACCGATACATTTAATGACGAAATGATTACATGACGTGCTAAAGACACCGCGAGCCTCATGTTTATAGATATAATGAAATTCAGAAAGCAACTAGTGCCTGACGATAATTGTCAATAATTATGCAGTACTCCATCTAAGGCAAGTCATCTTTATGGTGCCTAACTACATATCGGATCTCACATCGGAACTATGGCATTCTTGCCGGCCATTATACTAGTGTTAATGTTAACCCGACGTTTGCCAGCTGCTGGTAATTAAACGCGGATCCTATCATAACCCTTCACATGATTAACCTTTCACTCGATAATACCTCTTAATATGTCCTCAGAAACCTTATTCGTTTATCGAGTTTGTTGTTATGATACTTACCTCATTAATGACGGGTCGATAGCAAAAAAAATGTTTTTTATCGCAATTGTTTTTAAAAAGGCGGTGACATGTGTAAAAAGCCCGTTTTAAACAAGTTTTTATTTATTTCTACCTAGGAGGTCCAACATCAACTGTAAACGGTATTTAATTAAATTACCAATTTAATATGAATATTTCATATTAAACATTTATGACCTTATTCATAAATATCCAACAAATTGCCATGAGACAATCATTCATTTATATATTTTTTTAGTACAGATGGTGCCTTTTTTAGGCTCTAGTGCGAGAAGTGTGTCATTTTACGTCAGGTCTAAAACTTCGGAGGGCCATCTGTACTCTGTACTAAAAACAAAGAAACAAGTGTACGAGACAAGTGTCGTAATGTACTATAGTATATTAATCCAGAACATAACGCGTTTCCCAAAACGTACAAAACATTGTCTATTTTGAACTGCAAGCAGAATCCATCGTCTTTAAAAAACAGCAATGCAGAACTAACAATACTCGCCAGAGACAATCTCGAGACCCGTTGGTTTGGCCGTTATACTACGTGAGGTCGCGTCGCTGCCCTTTCTAAATAAACCGAGTTCTACTTCTAAAATCACAGCCAACTGAAATTGCTGATAAAATAAACACTTCCATAAAAATCATCACCATAATCATATCAGCCGAAAGACGTCCACTGCTGAACATAGGCCTCCCCCAAAGATTGCCACAATGGCCGGTCCTGCGCCACCCGCATCCAGCGGACTCCTGCTACCTTCAGCAGGTCATCAGTCCATAAAAATATCCATATTTTATTACACGACTGCCAAAAGGAGAGTACCTATACAGGTGTTTTTTTTTCGACCGTTCAAATTCTACGTAGTGAATGTGTAGGTCATACTCACCAACTTTTACTATGGGGACAAAGTCGAAATCGCGAAAAAAAAATCAGCTGTTTCATACAAATTGGCGGCATTACGCCGGCCGAAATGTATGAAACAGCTGATTTTTTTTTTCGCGATTTCGACTTTGTCCCCATAGTAAAAGTTGGTCAGTATGACCTACACATTCACTACGTAGAATTTGAACGGTCGAAAAAAAAACACCCTGTATGTGTTTAGCTTACTTCAATGGTTTATGGTAATGATGGAAAGAGTTGTATAATAACGCGTGGCTACACAGAAGTAGTGCATGATCCTTTCCTTTCGGTAATTTCACGGAAATGTTCGAATTCATATTGCAATCATAATTAAATGAAAATAGGATTGTAATACTACTACTGTACTACTGTACTGTAGGATTGTATCACTTGTTTCTTGTAGACTTTCAATAATCATCAAATAAAAAAAACGAATTCAACCGATTTCTCCATGGTCCCACCATCATAATACACATCCCGACTCGATGCCAACGGGACCATCTAGGTTTCTTTTAAGGTCGTTTAAAAAAATAAATTGGTTGGCGTGATATTGAGTTATTCGTCAATTTTTCGTGCACATGCTTAAAGCAAATTTATGACGATTCCTCTTTTATGCCTTTGTCAGAATTAGGCCAAATTATTAAAATGGGACCAATCGGTAAGCATCAGCTTTCAAATAAAAAAAAGAATCATCAAAATCGGTCCACTCAGTCAGAAGTTCTGAGGTAACAAACATACAATCGAATTGAGAACCTCCAACTTTTTTGAAGTCGGTTGAAAATAGGGTCATACATACCATTCTCAATTTCCTTCATATACAAGTACATTATTGAGGAAAACAGGAAAGAAACTTATAAATAGTAATATGTATTTTCTTCGGTTACCGCGAGGATTACACATGAAATAAAACTATGAAAACGGATAAACTCGCGTATATTAACTAATTTCGGAAACGTCGGAATGAAGTTTAAATTAGTTAATTTACGCGAGTTTATCCGTTTTCATAGTTTTATTTTATAAATAGTAGTCAGAAATACATACGTCATATTCCTTGCTCACTTGAAGACATTTAAAACCGCAGTTGAGCAGGTTGAAGGTAACTAAGAGCCGGCCATGATGTCATTGTCGTCTAATGCATGACTATATCTACATGGAGTTAGATCACCGCAACTTAATACGTCAGCACCCATATTTTTAACATGATTCGTTTCGGTAGGTAAAAGGTATTCGCCGCGTAAAACTGCAGTAACAACAGTTTCGACAATTAATACTCCAATTCCTCCCGTGGGTGTCATAAGAGTTGACTAAGGGATTGAAGTGTCATTGGGGTTCTCGGAGGTGTGCAGCAGCGTTCCCGAAACCCCGCACACAGAGCGAGCGGTGAAACACCCCAGGGGTTTAGTCCGTGCGAGTCGGACATAACCACCCGGTTACTCCCGGGCCGGGTGGTATACACAACGGATTCGCCTGGGTTAACAAAAAAAAAAGAAAGGGATTGAAGTGTTCCTAAAAATTCATTTATTGAAGATTGGTGATGGACAGCGTGCATGATCATAGTAGACACGATCGCCAACCTGCTTGCCAAGTATGGCCATTACATCCTAATACCTCCATCCAAAAAAACTGTCGGATTGTCAATTTCCTCCTTTTTAAGTCTTTTAAAAATGGGCCTCTCTGGCATCCTAATAGTAACCTTGGATAGTAGAGCAGCATTTTTCCGCTAGGTATATCGCAATGCTAACGCAACGCGTTTTTCGAGGAAGCTGCCAGCACACATACAGCCAGCTGTAAAATCAGTTAAAAATATGCGATAAGAAATACTAAGAAATCATTTAATTTAATAGCATTCGGTCAAACACTTCAGAAACCGTCCCTAACTCCATATATGGTCGGAACATCGCTAAAACACAAATACCAAAGTATTTCTCCCGCTAAACATTCCTGGATAAAGCTATTGAAGATTCCTTCGGCGAATCATTGTGGTCAACGCCAATTCTGTATGTAAAAACAAGTTGACTGATCTATCGCTATCTTTATTACAATAGGCAATAGGTTCAAGAATGGTCAGTTAATTGTTTAGGTGATAGTACTACACGTGCACGGTGTAATATGAATGCAGTTACACATGCTACGTGTTGTACTACCAAGATTATTACAATGTGTATTGTGAACGTCAATACTTGTAGAAATTATGGACAGACCTATAAGGGTATGTGGATTATAGTGACATTGATTAGTTTTATTTTGTTCGTAAATCATCTGACAATGGTATTGTATGAATTCGCAAAATCGCAATGGCATTACAAGGTGTCCAAAATAATTGTTTTCCCGTTACCAAAAAGGTTTAGTGTCGCAGAATGGTAGTACCTGGGAGATTTTTTGGGATGTACCAAGTTTCAAAAGTAGTAGTAGTTTTATGTTTTAAAGTGTTATGACCGTAGCAAAACTTTCAATAATCCACTAAGTTCACCCCTCCCTCCTTCTGAGTCCACATCCGCACTGGCAATGGGAATTTAGTTAGTTTTTGAACATCCTGTATTGTTTTCGTGTGGTAGCTTTTACGTTACATGAATTCAGGTGCCACCATATATTATTGTAAAGAAATGTTTTAGAATACAAGTAGAATATACTTCTTCGATGACCCACATCCAACAAAATGTACATAACATACATTTCGTATTAGGTATTTTATTACGAAGGTTGCGTTTAGGTACCCTTAAATACGGTACTCTAAAAGCATTTATAAACTCCCGTGAACAACAAAAACTAGATTGAAATCTCTTGTTTTTAAAATCTTACTTGTATGGATCCACATCCACACATACCGTTAGACTAAGTGCGAGCCTGCGCCTGGGCAGAATTTAAACGGCCCATTTCGTTCCATATTTAAACTGAAAATACCTTTCATTATTTGTCCCTAGATTCTCCACAATCTATTAACTAGATAGTTAATTACTGCTTTTCTTTGGATTCGACTTTTTCTTTACTAATATTACCCCGATGAGATCTCTGTGTGAAGGCGTGCACTATTAAATAACATTTACAAAAACGCTAATAACCGACTCATTATTACATTAACTATCCGAAATTACCAAATTAAATATTTATTGTGCCGCCTTTCCGCCAATTACCCGTGCTGTGAATGAATAAACGTATGTAACCGTTTAACTGACTATGAATGAAATGTATGATCGATCTACCGGAAATGTCAATCTCATTAAGGACCGAGGTGCAAAGGTATTTCGCACCGGCGCTTATTAGTTATTCGCCTTAAGGCTGCGTTTCCATCAGAGAGTGCGAGTATGTTTTTCCATACAAATGACACCTGTTAATGACTCGAGCGAGGTGTCATTTGTATGGAAATACATCCTCGCACATCTCTGGTGGAAACGCAGCCTTAAGCGACCATACGCGTTAAAAAACTTCATAACTTTACCGCATGCTTTCTACACTGATAAATATGCAGCCGCAAGGCGCAACATGTATACCGCGTGACTTGTGTCCCATACGAAAGATTTTGAACCCGAATCTTTTATAAAACAGTTGCGTTTTACAGCACGACACTGCAATTCCGTATCGACTCCGTGGTGTGGCAAGCACGTGGTACAAACGATTTGACGGGTCACAGTCACGGCTAATACGTATCGTCACCGTTTTTTAACCGGTGTGGTTGTGCCTTTAAAATTTAAACAACATCCGTTATAAAAAGTACTGTTGCCGGTGACTTGCTATTATGTTATACCAGCAGCATAACACATATACATATAGACATAAGAACATACTTACATCTCATTATGCGCTCGAGTCGACGGATTGTTTACCCAGAGTGCACCGGATGGCAGATTGTGCAACCGCTGCCGCGCCCTCTAGTTTCCGGACGCCATTTTGGCCTCGTTGTCAGCCTCCGTAGCCTAGTTGGTAGGGACCCTGCCTACGAAGCTTGGAGGTTCTGGGTTCGAATCCCGGCGAGGGCATTATTTGTGTATTTATTTATCACAAATATTTTTTCCTTCGTCTTGGCTGTCTATGTATTTAAGTATCTACATGTACCTATCTATCTATTATATATATCGTCGCTTGGTACCCACACCACAAGCCTTAATAAAACCTTACCGTGGGACTAGGTCGATTTGTTTAAGATGTCCATTTATTTATTTATTTATTATTATTTAATTCAAGTTAAGAACAGTGTTTTAGATGTGCTAAGTGTGAAGTAATAGTCACTGACATGAGGTAAGGTAAGGCGTTCCACCAAATTGGTACCGCGGATATCAAAAACCAAGAAATTCGAAATAACTATCTTGGTCAATCCGATTGTGCCTCATTGACTTTAGACAAATTCTTTTAAACTATTACGCGGTGGAAAGTACATAAAATAATACAATACTTAAATCATTTGAAAGCCATTGGCTTTCGATTCGATGCCTTCAAAAGATGAAAATAGAAGTAACAGATGTTTATTTAAAGATTGAACTAAATATATTATGCGGTAATCTGCGCTCAATTCTCGTGATCGAAGTGTTCAATGATCCCATTAACAACTCGTTTATTTTTAGGCAAATCTCTTTTACTTAAAAATATATTGCCTTATGGCTGTCCATGGGATGCGGAATTGCGAAAAATCCTTCTTCATCACCATATTTCACAAGCCTCAATTTTGTTGCGTTCTCCACTGACCGGATTGTCTATGATTTCGACTATTCCGAGCTATAGAGAAAGATTGTCATTACATGCTACAGTTTTCGCAGTTTTCATTTTAGCGTTGATATACTATACATCTTATACGGACTATACGAGAGCAGTGCCTCCGTAGACCTGTTAACGAACTACGGAAGTCCATGTATTTTTAACTTCCTGCAAAAACTTGACCTAGAACCTGTTAGTTTCCTTTCCGCTTCACCGCCGTTTCGCTTTTCATCACTTTTCATAGAAACGGGCCTTGTAAGGCGAGACCGGGTATTGCTACAACGATGAACTAACCAGTGTAACTAAGACTCCATACCAACTTGCAACCGACTATTATTTTTATAAAAGTTCGCTGAAGCGTTAGATTCGCGCGCGGGTGGCATTTGGAACAGCCCTGGTGTAATTAGAGAGGGGACACACTTTCACGGTCGCTAGAAGGCCGGTCCGCCGGGTTGCATTTCACTGCGGGTCACTGCACTTACGTGCCGTTTGCGGTTTTGCCAGACTTAAAGATTTGCCTTGTTAGCTGTGAGCTGTATTGAAGTGATTCATATTGAGGAAAGAGTGCCTTACCTCTGAAATCTTATAATTCTTGAGGTGAAACGCAGCCCTCGTCATCTTAGTGTCACTTTGGCTCTGGCAACAGTGCCGACCGTTTATCCGACAAATCTTAATCCTTAGTTCGTAGCCAACATTCAAAGATTCACTATTTAATACTTCTTGCTGCGTCCCTGACTACAACACACAATATGGACGAGTACTTACATCAGAAACACTTCATCAGAGTTATTATGTGTTCTATCGCGAAGATTTACTCCCATTCCCTGCGATTTAAAGCAAAGATTAATCGCTCACGACTAATTGGCGTATTTCAATAGCATCCGACAGCGGAACGATTGACAAATTGCAGCGCGCACCGCGTGACGGGCTCAATCCGCCATCTTGGCAAAAATCGCGCACAGGAGATGTACTTTCGATTTCGCGAAACCGAAAGTGCCAGTATGTTCGGGAGGTGGTTGACTCCGATGTTTGTTTGCCACGGCTGGTTGGCGATGTAATGCACTCGGCTTATCCTATCGTGCTCGAAATGCCCAAGTTGGCATCGCGATTTATTTGTTTTCAGCCTGTCTTCATTAAGCCGCCGCGGTCCGATGAGCGCGTTACTATCTATCGGATTGTAGTTTTTTCTCAGCTGTTTCGTGGCGTCTGAATGATCTTCATCAATAACGCCTGGACTAAGGCGTATTCAGCCTTTCAAGGATACGACGCAACCAACCGAAACGTCCTTTCAGAATCTTCTGATTCTGATGCGGTAACTATGTTAGAATTTAGCGATGTAGAAACGCAATATTTTGAATCATGAATATAATTAAAATTGTAAATTAGGCTATTATTATCTATGTACTATACTAAGTACAAAATAGGTAGATTAGAAAGATTCCAAACATCCTTTCCAACCTACGAATATCACATGTACACTACCCCATCTGCGGACTTGGTACAACATAACCTACTGAAGAAAACCTTTTTACCATCCAACCCATATTCGATTTCATACTCTTATTTATTTAAGTATGTATTTATTATTTCATTGTGCATTATTAGGTACCTACTAGATATTCTTACAGCTTAAATAGCTCAAAGTTCAAGTACTTATATCTGATTTAAATGTGCATTAATAAATAGTTATAAAGATTTACAATTATTTAATGTATTTTTACCGCCTATTATACCACATTAAATGCTACACATTATTGACGTTATGGACGATACGTTTCATTTAGAAACGTTTCATCTCATCCGTAACTAATCGCTATAGTATTACAATAAAATTAATAAATAGCATACGTATAATATGAATAATAACATTGCATTATTACTTACTGCTTCACCATTATTGCATTAACGTTAATCATTCTAAAATGGGGAGTTAAACGCGCAATCCGCGTAATAATAGGTTATTATGGGAAAAATAACTATATTACACACTTCCTGTTTTCTAACAGTATGTGCATAATCGTTCTAGAGGTGGGCAGGTCTTGGTCGCCGAGTTGGAACGTCATTGATGTATAGTCGTCATCACATATATCGGAGCTACATGGTGCTGAAAATTTTCTGAATACGAACTCTAAAGCCATGGCCATAGAGGCCTGCTCAGTTACTTGCGAGCACCTTCCATGGCCGTTCAGATATATCCTGATGCCGACAGTAGTCACCTATTGCATCTCTAGGCCACTCGGGAAGTAAAAGTGTCGTTATAAAACAGATTGTCAGGAATCGTTCTATTTGTTTTAAAGTCACCAAGGATTCCAATTGGATGCCTTTACACTAAAGTACACTTATCAGTGTGATGGGGTGTCAAAACAGGAACCTACAGAACTGCAGATAGTTTAGCCTAATTTTTCTTAAGGTGCGTGCAGACCAGAAGAGTCAAACGGGTCAAAATTCTATTTGTTGTTTTATTTTTTGTCCCTAAAAAACGTGACACAGTTGTGATTTTTCTATGAGATGATGTTTTGTTTCTAATTTTTGATGTATGGATTAAAATCTAGCGTGAAAATGAAATACAAGTGCATCGGTTTTTTTATATATACTGAATCGAAACGGCAACTAAAGGTGTGACGGAGTGGTATGAAACAAGACAAATAAAATAATTTAGACCCAAACATCACGGAGCGGCCAAGCTGCTAACAATTAACAAAATATCTGTAAGTAGATGCATTTAGACCAAACGAGCATTCGCTCATTCTATCCCCCACTCTACGAAATCAACGAATTTCGACGAATCACGTTTTGTGTAACGAACTTTCGTAGAATGGGGGATAGAATGAGCGAATGCTCGTTTGGTCTAAATGCACCTTGAGCAAGCCTCTATTGTTATCGCGTTGGAGTTTGGAGTGCATGTTTAGATATTTTTGAGCACCATGCCCGCTTCGATATATCTGATGAGATGGCTACTGCTTACAAGCCTCGTATGCTAAGTAAATCTTGTGTGGGTCTCGTTAATTCACTATAAAATAATTTTACCACTTAATAAATTTATCACTAAAAAATCTTTAGTTTTATAGCTAAACCGTAACTAGGGCTATTACATAAACAACCTTATTTATGCATAAGTAGGTCGTAACGTAATTATTTATGTAATGTATCATTTTTTTATCATTCTACAAACGAATGTTTTATTCATGTTACTTTTAATTGACGACGAGTGCTTTTCGTTTTTACTTCTATTTCTAATAAAGCAGCACATTTATTTATATACTTTAAGTTTTAAACCTGTTTTGAATTAAAAGGAGTACTTATAAGTTGCTTGGCGTATGGCATAAGTCAAGACTTATGCCATACAGGTTGTTAAGCGTCAGCGTATAGTTTGTGTTGATATTGACGTTTGACGGTACCTTTTTAAACGGTAATTGGTTCGTTAAATGTAGGGTTAGTTTAACCAGTGAATTTAATGCTAAAAAAACGTGTGTAACTGCTGGCACGTAAAGTTTCATACAGGATCATTATCCTGTATGAAATGGCACTTATTTACGCTGTCAAGTTTTTATTTAAATAAAATAGTTGAATAACATCATGGTTGATCAAACAATTGTAAACATAACTACATGAACGTTGAAGTTTAACATGGCAAAAATAGATACATTTTTTTTAAGAAATAAAAAAAATATGGACAGAAAGTATAATATTAACGATTTCCTATTTGTTATTTAGGTAGCACACCCACCTAGTGGTTTCTTGACTACCTATTAAGATTAGGACGGACAAGGACAGGATTAAAACTGGGCTAAAACTGACGAACCCAACCTAAAGGTGCGGTTAAACTATAAGAGCATTCGCTGTTCTAACCTCCCACTCTACGAAATTCGATCGGCACACAAAACGTGATTGGTTGATTTCGTAGAACGGGCGCTAGAACAGCGAATGCTCTTTTTGTTTAAACGCACCTTAACGGGAAAACTGTACTTATATCTCTATCGAATAAAATAGCAAAGTAAATGGTATAATGGGCCTGCCGCAAACCAGGATTAACGTGTTGCCTCCCTATCACATTTACGTACAAATCTATGAGTGCGCGAGAGAGGCAACACGTAACTCCTGGTTCGTGATAGGCGCCCATGTTATATTTTGGCTAGCGTTCTAGATTAGACAGTCTAGTATCTCTGGCGTCATGCTAGACGGTCAGAATTGACCGTCAAGTGGGTCAGATTGAACTGGGTCAGTTTACACGACCTCAGCCAGCGGTGGCGACACGCACCATCGCACTGGGTTTCTATTTCTCACTGTTGCCACTATAGGCACATAGTATTCTAAGGCTAGGATTCCATTTGTTTTCTCACGTAAGTTCAGTGCAAATACTGCTCACGTAAGTCGCCGCAAGCAATTGTCAATAGAAGCTACGTGAGGAACTTACAAGGGGAATCCTAGAGCATGTTTCCAACACCTTCGCTGCAGCAATTAGCTTAACTTGTAATTAACCATTCTTTGTAAGGGGTCGAAAGACCCCCTACCGCAGTGAATGTGAAGCATGTGAGTTATAAATTGTAATAGAAGTGGAAGTCTCTTTCTACTATACACGGTGCTCGTGAGCATTCCGAAAGATTTTAATGCTGGATTCCTGACCACATTTAGAGTCTTTAATGTTGTATAAAATTTCCTGGATTCGGCTTGGTTTCAGAGATAATCAACCTTTTTTCGAAATAAGTTTTTCGACGTAACTCGTCATTTAACTTCTTTATGATTACAATGCCACCACAATGTGTTCTAATATTACCACACCTTTTGCCTGACAATCAAAAAATACGAATAGACTTGACGAAATAACCTGTATCTAAAAAAACAATTGAAATAAATAATTTAAACAAATTGTTGTTATGATAAAAAGTACTGGAAATGTTAAGAAGTATTCAAAAAGACTAAAAAAAAGAAAAAAAAATTTTTTTTTTTGGTGGAATTTACTTTTGGTCTCATAATATTTTATGTTTATTTTGATGCCTAGAATGCACATTTAAAATCTTTCGCAATGCTCGCGAGCACCGTGTATACATATGTGAGTGAGTTTAGTAAAACGTCCCACTTTGTCGTTTGCCATAAAGCCGCTTTGTCAGTTTATTCATATGAAGATACAAGGAAATCTCGTCTTTATGGTAAGCGACAAAGTGGGACGTTTTACTAAAAACTAACACATATATATAATGCACGAGTATTAGAAGTTATGTCATGCGACTCCAAATTCAGTGGCGACTTGAAGAACTGAGAACTGAAACCCTGACTGAGAAAGCTGCGGATTATTATAATAACTCAAGCTTTACATTTTAATTTAATATAATTGTACCGTACGATAAATAAATAAATGTTATAGGAGGTGTCCTGAAAATGAATGTTGAGGCTGCTAACCTATCAAACGCTCATTATGATCTTTTGTCACGTATGCGTTTAGTAGACCTAAGGACATTATGTGATTACTTGGAAATAATAAATACTTTTCTTCCATACTTTCATCATCCGATGAATTTTGTCTTACATCCTGTTCTCCCATTACCATAGTAGTGAACAGTGAATCCTCTATTGCGCATGGAATTAATAAAAAAAACTATCGATAACATGGTAACAAAAACTTGCCTCCCTTTATCGACATGCAAATGATGTGTTTATTCAACATATGTATATTAATACAATGTCACAACAGCCGGACATGTCATTCTTGGTGCACATGTTCGTCAGCCCGAAACGTGTTGGTGGATCGATAATTTTGTCCCTTTCGGACTTACATACATATTGATAAGACCGAGAGGGACCGGGAGGGATTTACTGCCCTGATTATGTAAATATTAGCCACGGCAGATTCGATATATTGTTTTACCTCGAGGATAACATGATCATCATGAATAAAAAAAAACTACATTTAACAAGTCGGGAATCAAGCCTCGTATGAGATACGAAAGCGTTCGGATAAGAATGTGTATAAAATCGTAGTTTTAGAACTAGTTACGGATACCAGATATACTGCCTAATAAATCATTGCTATTAATTACAAGAACAGCATGAAAAAAATGACTGAATCGCTAAACACGGGTGTTCAAGCAATAACTTACAAAAATGTCCGTCTTTCGAGCGTAAAACCGGCTATAATTGTAATTATACAACTGTCTCAATACATCATTTTAGCTGTTAACCATCGTGTATTGTAGAAAGTCGTAATTGATAGACGTGGAAAGCTCTGTGACCCCGTTGCAATGAGTCATGACCGTTTAACAAAGAGCTTTACATGCGCGTGCGTTGCAACATTTGGGCCGAGTGCAGCAATAGTTTGGGAGTGTTCGAAATTTGAAATTTTACTAGATGGTGCAAGTTTGACTGTTACTGTAGCGTTGCGTTGTAGATAATTATGTAGGTCATGCAGCGGACTTCCTGTAGGTTTATGGCCAAAGATAATGGCCTGAAGTGACAATAGCCTTAATTTTTAGGTATACAGAATAATAAGTTCGAAAACAGCGACTTGTTTGGAATTAAATTGCGCATGGTGACGGTGACGGCTATAAGAATACATCTTTCACCTCGACTTTTTTCATAACAAGTGCCTTAAATAATCACCAAATTAAAAATTTAAAAAACCGACTTCAACCGATTTCTCAAAGATCCCCGATCTGTTTCCATCATTGGTTTCCTCAAATCCTACTTTCTGAATGCAAATTCTTGTAAATGAATGAAAATTACCAAAAGCGCCATACATGTACCTATAACATTTGAAAAGATCCCTCGATTTCTCCAGGATCCCATCATCAGACCCCAACTTGGTGCCAATGGGACCATCTCGGGGTAGTACACGTTCGATCACAAAAATAAATTTTAGAATCGGTTCACTATTCTCGGAGATATCAGGTAACATACATACAACAAAAAAAAAAAAAAAAAATTCAGTCGAATTGAGAACCTCCTCCTTTTTTTGAAGTCGGTTAAAAAAGAAATTTACGCACGTGAAGCGTGCCCAG